>ML782641.1:985112-1001348 GCA_009831015.1 Picea engelmannii
GAGGGTAACAATTCCTAATAACGTTTTTACATTCATGATTCCTTGACACAATCTGTGTCCTACTATAGGTAAGGAAACATCACATTTGTCAACTACACAAATCTCTAAAAGATGAAATAATCCACAAGATAATGACCATGCTTGACTTGACAATTACTAACATTTGAATTGACTAATTATCCACTTATGGAATTAATTTGATGGGTAACATATTTTTATAAGATCCATACATTGATATACAAGGGCTTAAGTTAGAAGAGAGTCTTCTTTCCTTAATTCTAGATATAGTAAGTGATACATCTACTCTCACAGTCCTTGCATATCTATTAAACTTGTTGCACCAATTTTTTATTATGATAAATAAGTAAATAGTTATTGGTCTAAATTTAATTTCTAAGCATGGATAGATCGTAATCCAACATGTAACGCATAACTTTACTGAGTAATGTACCAACATCTACCTTTCTTCACAATATTTCCTTGATTATTCTGCCAAATCCATGTTCTATAAGTAATACCTTTGAATACGAACCATTTTTAGTCACATTGTTTGTAATATAGAGCTTAATTTGTATATTAACCAAACCCAATTCTACATCCTCTCTATCAAGAATCGCATTAGCTCACTAGTCATTCATATGTTTATTCATTCTATACTTATGAAACATGGATGATGGCATCGACACTTAAAATAATTAGATGCATCAACCCTTACCATATACCTACCCATCCAATTTTTTGAAAGATTCATATCTTGAGTCCTTCTCAAGGAAATTTTTCCACTATCAACAAGATGATATTAATTGTATTATCTCAAATTACAATCCTATTTTTTGGATTCTCCTTGTCATCATTTAGTTCAACAATTATTTTCAAATCACATATCAACTATATTAGTTTTCATTGCAAATATCAAATGAATATCGTGTCTCAACATGTTTTAATTTCCATAAGCACAACATACGTAAAATTCATTTTCCATTTAGTCCTTTGTAAGCATCATATTGAAAAAATCATGGGATGCTTGTACCATGTCATCTTATCTTCCAGTAATTTCATGCTTTAATCATAAGTTCATCATCACAAAATCCAAAGTTTTCTCTCAGTTTACCCCGTGAGTGACCGGATCTGTGGCCTACCCTCACGGCATCGTACAACCACTTGAGAAAAATCTCCCCACACTTTTCAACTCCACCCATAGTGGGAGTGCTAATAGGTGGAATCGGGAACGTTGTTCCACCTCTCCCCATAGTACTGGTATAGCTCTATACAACCCTATTACTCATTTGTGAGTCGGATCGACAAGCATGATCCATGTGTCTGCATCCACTAACACATTTCCTTGTTAGTAATGACATAAATCAATCCAATTATAGAAACCAATTCATTAATTAAGAACTACTCCCTGACTCAATCCGGAGTCCCAGAGTCCTGTTGATGATACCCACATCAATTCTTCATTAAGTTTCATGTCACTCAAAAAAATTGTTAGTAGCATCTGCAATTAATCACAATCAATCTCATGTAAATATATTCATCAAACTCATGAAATTAATAAAACTATTTTTGTATTTTAACTTAATCAATCAAATGAAGTAGAGTTTGAATGTCATCATCATGTTTATTAACCGGGTCATTTGCAAGAAACGCCCTCAAAGAATAAGTATGTTTTTACACAAGTAATCATATAAAACAGGGCACTACAACTTTAGCAGTAAAATCACTACGCGAAAGGGGTCCCTTGTCCCACAAAAAAGGGGGTCTCATACAACAATTTGGTGTTTGGCTTAGTCGTGATCTTAAAAATAGATTATTATTATTATTATTATTATTATTATTATTACTTCAATATAATTTTAACTCACAATTTATAAGTAATTATGTGTATTAATTCATAATGTATTAGTAGTTTTGTGTAATGAATGTTGAAAAAGACTAAATGTTTTACAATTTTAACTTTATCCAAATCTTCATTACCAAGGTATAAAGTCTTTGTTGAAATTGAAATTTTAGATTGTTCAAATCATTTATTTTAATATAAAAATACATTTATGACCTTCAAATATCCCTATTGCAACCTAATTTTACAATGTTAATGATTGATATTCAATTCAAAATTATTCATATGGGATTTAAGAAAAAATTGTCAATTTTCTATTAATTTAAGTGAATATATATTTAAAGATCAACTGTAGAAAAGATATTTTTTAAAGTTACAAATCATTTTAAAAACTCTATTTAATATCCATGCAACCATATGTTACACATCATTAAGGGAGGATGTGGCACCGAATCTCGAAATGGAAGAGGAGAGACTGGATTACTCAACTAACCCATTGGAGGGTCAGCCTATTGGAGAAGCCCGTTTCCATGCACACATGGAACTCATGTGGGTACAAGGTGGAGGTACATATAGGGATGTATCTATTGAAGGAGAACACGATGAACATCCTCAATGAACTAGCACAAGGGATATATAATATACATTTCAAGGTGGAACGTAAGATAGAGGTGTGGGTGTAGGACTATGTGTAAGTTTGTAAACCTTTTACAGTAATGAAATGCACAAACTGATTCTTAAAACAAAAAAGAATACAATTTCAATCACACATATACATAGATATTTACCCTGGAAACCCAAACCAAAAAAAACAATCAACATGTTTAGAGTCGCACCTCTAAATCTTATTCATCATCCTCCAACTTCATTGTTTACAATACAATATATATAGGATCCTTCAGCATCCAATACCCCTAATCCATTGACCTAGATTAAACTACAACCCTAATTTTGTAACCAAAATTATAAAACCATGGTCTAAGCCATAAATCTCCCCATCCACAAAAAAACCACCAAAAGAGAAATTTGTGTGTTGAAAACCGCTAAAAATTTGAACACAAAAAATGCCCGAAAACATTTTTGGGGGGCTTCGTCCCATCTGTGACCTCCATATTTCACCTAGTGCAATGCATCCCATGGGGTTGGTCATGCAAATAATATAACACATACCCAACATTCTCTCACTTATTATTTTTGTTTCATATAGGGGGTCACAAGATTACATAGTCGACAATCCAGGGCAGCAGTGTCCATTTTTTTATCTACACTTGGAGAACTTCTTGGTGCTCACAAACCTTTTCAAAGAATATGCAAAATTATTCAAAATGTCCACCTTCATCGGCAATGCCTTCTTGTCTTCAACCATGTCTCTCACAAAGTGATATTGAACCTCATTATGTTTTTTATTTGAATGATAAGTTTAGTTCTTTTCCAAGAAGATTGCACTCTGATTGTCACAATCTATCCTTACAGGTTGTTGTACCAACCCATTTATTGAACACAATATTTGTAACCATACTACTTACTTTATTGAATGAGTGGTTTATATGTATTTAGCTTTTGTAGTTGAGAACCACTATAGATTTTATTTTTCTCATTCAACTAATTTCTCCTCCAAATAGGTTAAACACATACCCACTTGTATATCTTTTATGATCCAGATATCCATCCCAGTCTACGTCAAAAAATCCATGTATTTCCAACACTCTGTCCAATCTTTGTCATCCTTGGTAACACAATCCATAACTAGTAGTGTCACACAAATACTTGAGAACCTTTTTTACTATTTTCCAATGTTCCTTCCCTATTTTTGACATATACCTACTCAAAACTCCCACTACATTTTGAACGTCCAATCTAGTCCAAACCATTACATACATCAAACTTCCAACTGCACTAGAATACAAAACATGGTACATGTCATCTTCCTCTTCTTATGTCTTGGGACACTGATTTGCAAATAAATTTACACCTACATGAATAGGATCCTTGACTAGTCTACATTCCTACATATTGAACCTATGCAATATTGTCTCAACATGTATCCTCTGATTTAAACAAATTTTCTTATTTGTCCAATCTCTTTTAATTTTCATTCCTAAAATAAAATTTGCAACACCAATATCCTTCATGTCAAATTTAGAGGACAACTGAGTTTTCACATCTTGGACAATCTCCTTGTCATTTCCTATCAACAACATTTTATCCACATACAAGACCAAATAAATAAGAAGATCACCAAATAATTTGAAATGCATACATTGATCATATTTTATCCTTGTGAAGCTAAGTTCCAACATATAAGTATCAATTTTTTGATACCACATCCTTGGTGATTTCTTTAATCCATACAGGGATTTTTTCATCCTACATACCAACTCTTTCTTTCCCTTCATTGCAAATCATTGTGGTTGTTTCATGTGGATTTGTTCTTCCAAATCCCCATGTAGGAATTTTGTCTTCACATCCATTTTTTGTACTTCAAAATCAAAAGCACTGGAAACAGATACAAGAAATCTAATAGAAGTTAACTTCACAATAAAAATAAAAACAAAAAAAAAAAAAAATCACCAAAGTGAATTCCTTGTGCCTGGGAATAACCTTTTGCTACTAATTGAGCTTTTTATTTCTCTACTTTTCATTTTGCATTCAAATTATTATTAAACACCCATTTGCTACCAATGTAATTTCTTCCAATCAACAACTCCACTAGATCCCAATATCCATTATTGTCCAAGGTTTATATTTCTTCCACCATGGCCCTTTTCCATAGTTTTCCATCATCTAAATCAATTGCCTCCCTAACAGTTATAGGATCATCATAAGTAATAAACAAAGAAAAATTTGAGCAGTGTTCATGTGGAGTACACATTTTTAGTTGTATTCTTTACCAAACCAATCTCCTCAATATCGAAGTATGAGTCTCTTCTTCTTTTCATTCATGTTCTTCTATAGAATTTGATTCATTATCCTTCAATTCAAACTCTATTTTCTCTAGTTCTTCCTCCTTTGGTAGGAATTCCTATTTGAAAACATATTTGATTTCTCTAAATACCACATATAATTTATGCACTACCTTCTTATTTTTTGGGTTCCAAATATTATAACCTTTCAAACCAACTTTATAGCCAATAAAGATATATTTTTCATCCTTTTATCCAACTTACTCATATTTTTATTTGGAATGTGTACATAGGCATCACAGCCAAATACTTTGAGATGTATAAGAGAGGGTTTCTTACCATTACATACCTCATCTGGATTCTTTTCATCCAATGTTGATGAGTTTTATCAATTGACTAGGTAACATGCAGTACCCACTACCTCTGCCCAGAATTCCTATCCTAACCCATCACCATTGAGGGTGTTCCTTGATTTTTTCATCGGCATCCTATTCATCATTTATGCATATCCATTATATTGAGGTGTGTATGGAGAAGTGTTATACCTTTCTTAGTCTTAGTTCTATACCACACTTCTTACATAATTATTTGAAATCATTTATGTATAATTATCCACTATTATTTGACATCGACACCTTACTTATCTTCTCTATCTAATTCTCCACAAGAACCTTAAACACTTTAAATTTGTCAAAGACTTCAAATTTATTCCTGAGAAAATAAATCCATGTATTCCTTGAGAAGTCATCTATAAATGAGATATAGTATACATATTTTGTTGGAAATATTGTTTCCATTAATGTCAATGATAGGGGGAGACTATAGATGCCCAAGATAAATATTGGAAGATGGAGATTGTTGGAAATATTTTTTTTGGATTTTTGATTCTCGACTTGGATAACCTATATTTGATGGAATTTTTACTCTAAATATGTATCTCAAATGGGAGTATAGAGTATATGGTTGAAAATATTGTTTGTATACATTTCTAACGGTATATGCCACTCCCTCTAACTCCTTAGGAATGAGGAGATGTGAATTTTATGTCAGACAACCTAGTCAAAAAGTTCAAGTCGACCTAGTCAGTATTTATAGGTTCGCTCTAAAAATGAGCAAAAAAACACTATAAATACAAGATAGATGTGAAAATTTGAAGAGAATCCAAGAAATAAGATCAATTTTGAGCTGCGTAGAAGAGATATGAGGTGCACAAGAAAAGCTGGAGAGAACTCTTGGGGTATAAAGGTGTGCAAGAGAATTTTTCTTGGAGTTGTAAGGATATGCTATGAAGGACTAAGGTGTATGATGCTACAAAGTGAGATGTTTTGAGGTTATGATGTTGCAATATGGGATTATATTATGGGAATGATGCTACGAGGTTCACTAGGGCATGAAGGATAAATCTAACTAGGGTTTGAATCTATGTCTGGGGTATGAAGAAAAGAGAGGTGTTGGAGCATCAAAGTTAAGGGTATGATGATGTTATGAAATACATAAAGTATGAATCATGCAGGTGAAGTCAGAAGTAATTTGTGTATTAATATATTAAATTGATGCATATTATCGCACAAATTCTAGGTTGGGAAAATCCCAACCCAATCCACAAAATGGTGAGAACTATGGGAGATTCTACACACTATCACCTTAGATAAACCCTCCCCTTGCTTTAGTGAAGGAGAAATCCTACACAAGGGAGGAGTCCCAGGTGACCCTAGGGGGATTGAGATGGAAAGTGAAGTGATGAAGAATGAATCCTGTGACATCCCCAAAAATAAATTATTTTTAAGTTTGAAATTTATTAGGAAAATTATTTTGTTTTTGGTAAATTCGAAATTGGAAAAAAATTTCCATTTATGGCAATTCCGAATTTTAAATTTAGTTAATCGTAATTAATGATTATGACTATTGGGCAGAGATATGATTTGACCCAACTAACTACTTGACTATGAAACTTGTATGAAACAAAATATTTTATAATTATTGTTGAATAAAAAATGGAACAACCATGTTGAAATCAGTTGACCATGACTCCATGAGTGGGGAACATGTTGGAACTACCTCAGGGCTGATTGTTACAAGTGGAAAATTGAGAATTTGTCCATTGGAAACCCCTGAAAATCAGGGATTTGGAAAGCTGCAAAAATTCCCAAGGAGGGGGAAAAGACCAAGGAAAAAATGACTTTGCATATATGGCATATGAGAGGAGGCAGGATGTTGCCTAGTATGCTGGGAAAAAGAATTTATCTCCTATTGTTATGAACACTATTGTTGAGTGTGAGGCAAGGGAGGATTTAGTGAAAAATGAAGGATTCTTGCTGAGGAGAAGTTCTGAGTTAGTGCTCATGGATTCATGGTCAGGCTAGGGGGAGAACAGGACAAGTGATTTGGTTGTTCTCCTTATCTAACAAATTAAGTATTTCATGTGATTCTCCTTATCTAACAATTATATGCCACTGTTACATATAGAATCGCTTCTACTAATATTCTTGCGGAAATTAAACCACGATCACAAAGTGAAATATCAAGAACACATAACACAGAAGTTTTACCGGGAAAGCGTAAAGCTAAAAACCCCACTATCATATATTATGTATATCATGGATCATCAAACAATCTCATACAAAACTCTAATCCAAGAGCTCTCAGTACAATACAATCGTCTCACACTATCATGCAAAAATTGACAAATTCATGTGCCAATATTCTGTCTCCAAAACAACCTGTCTCCTCTACACAATCCCTGCAATTACAATTCTCACAATGAATTCGAATTGCCTAGTTTTCACATGCTCGTGAGCATATCCACTGCATGTGTGATTGCATGAGTGCACTTCACTCAAATCACAACTGATAGCCAAACTGTCTCTTTCACATGTTATCTCAACTAGGTCTCCATTGGATCTGACATGCATGAAGTTAACCGTGGCGAATCTTCAGTTGCATGTGAGTTCACTAATTGTGAATTAATTAATAATTAATTCACTGAACTCTCACTAGTGTAAGTTCAGTTACAACTAGTACAACTCGGCTTAACTAACTTAACTGAGTTAAACTACTTCACAACTCTCATAACTACACTTATAACTCTGTTACAACTTCAAGTCACCTCCATGTCTTACCAGCCAAACTTTGAACTCGAATTTACCATAGTTAATTGATTTGCCATTTCAGTTAATTATTTCAAGTAATTATGAGATAATAGATTAATATTTATTGTCCAATTTATTTAAGCGAAAAGTAAATTAGACACATGTTTCTTGTTGAATTTTCAACATAAGGTTGGGAGGAACGTGGATGTTCCATTTGTTATTCGCCAATTGTTCAGATATGTCATCCTACTCTATTCTCTAGCTGAATGTTATATGGTTTAGTAACTTATAGGATGTATTTGTTTAATTATGAATAGAAGTAGTGCCATGGATGAAAATATGATTGAATATTGTTGAATTTAAGGACTAACAGAATGTCTCAAAAAATAGTTTTGAATGGATTATTTCTGTTGGATTATATTGTTGAGTGAACATCATTGCCATTAGATTTTTGTTGTGATGAGATAAAGATTGTAGGGTAAACCCCAGCTGATTGTATTTTTTGTTGTGTAAACTATTTGTGTGTGTTATAAGAGTGGAACTGAATTATGTAGATATATATATATATATGAGATTTTATTTTATGTAGGTAAATACACATAGCCATCATACTTAACTGAGATTTCCATTTATGTACATATTAAAAACCCAAAATCAAGACGAAACTCTATTATGACATGAATTCACAAAATATGTATATATATATAGCTATAGGGATATAGTTATGCTTATAGGTATTTATGTTTGGCAATCGACACAATCGTTTGAATTGATTCCTATAATAGAAATGGTAATATATATTTATATATATGTACACATATTATATAGTTAATATCTAAATGTTTCTAACAGTTATGTGGAAACCAACTGTACAAATAAAGTACCAAAAGGAATGGCCTTATATAAAGGGAACATCATGGATATAATTACGGAGTCGTATCTTTAATTTACACATACAGTTCTGACTACACTAATATCCTCAGACCCTTTTAATTATCTATTGCCTAGACTCAATACAATTTGGAAATAAAACGAATGACTCAGACTACCATTTTACAATTCTGAATAAAATGTTACAGTAGTGATCAAAAAGAACTGAAGAATATTCGTCCAGAACCTTTCCATTCTATATGCCTAAGATTTACTGTAATAAAAATTCGAAAGTAAGGCCATTGGAATAAATACGGGATCAATCGAATTCCTTTACCAGATCCAAAATAAACCGGAAGGGGTCAAAATAGAATTATTGTTCACAATATTAGTCATTCTAGAAAGGTTTGAAGAACAAGCTAGGATTCAAAAGGATATGTTTGTATTCCCATCTCAATCAAATTCTTTTCGAATAATGATATAGAAATGTTTGATATACATCAGTCTTACGAATATACAATATTAAGTTTTGATCCTCATACTCTGCCGTAAAAGTAAGTTACAGAGATAAAGAATCAACTATCATTAAATAAAACAAATCTTCACCCACAGGGATAACTTTTTAGGATTAAATCTTATTAATCCTTAGCCGCCTAGGGCACTCCTTGAGAGGGGTGAGAGGGAACCCGAATACCTCTTATGCATGTGGTAAGGATCGGCGTCCACAGATATCGCATGGCTGCAATCCCTACACAACATTTCACAGACACCATTAATATTGTTCAACAAAGATAAGATGAATATAACTTGAAATAAAAACGATTAGTAACAGGAAGGGTTATGCAGAGTCACACTTAAATTGTGATTTAGGAATCTGATATCCATTCCCTATCGTGTTGGGTTGAGTAATGTCCCAGACTAAAGGGGGTGAGGGGCCCAAGACTTCCTGATGGATACCCTCGCAATCACAGGGTCCCATCATTAGCATTGAGTACCAAATAAAACAAATCAAAACACTTTAGGAAAGAAATAGGCAGAAAACATTCACAGCGAAGTCTGAATTACATGATTTGTATAACGAGAAAAGGCCGAATACATTATTTAAATTTCAAACATTGAATTTAAAAGTCGTAGGTCAAATAACACCATCAAAGTCCATCTAACATCGACTGAGAGAAGGTTTAATTAAAGAAAAGGAAACAGAAAGAGAAGAATGTTGAAGACCTTGCAGAAAGATTGAGTATAAAGTAAAACGATAGTGAATCCACTTACCAGTAGTGAGAACAGTCCAGGGAGGTTCTCCAAGCCGTCACTTCCCCATGCCGAGAAAACAAAAAATAAAAATGCAGAGCGAACTTCGGAATAACTTCACAAGAATGACAAAAGTAAAACTACTGTAACCCTAAAGGACTCACACCACGCAAAGTGAATGTTGATGGTACAATGGGAGGCACAAGCCATGTGATGGAACTGAGTTGGCACGTTCGTGTTGGATGAAGGGTCAGGTGATCGCCCTCGTTTTTCACATACACAATGCCTCCATTAATGGTCGGGTCAGAGGTTTAACTCTTGACTGACATAAACTTTCCTTTCACATTTAATGGGTTACGAAGTAAAGAGTGGTTCCCTCGTAATTCTATGATATGGAAACTGTTAACCTCTAACTTCTACCATTCCAGTTAGCTCATCGTTTAGTTTAGATTTCGTTTATATTAGGTAGAGTTAAATGAATTGTTAGCATAGGGTTTTTTTCTAACCAGAAAACTGTTATGGCGATTAGTGACTAGAATGTCTTTACCCAACCAACAAATTACCGAGAATGCTTTTCGATGACTTTGGCCATACAAAGAAAGGACAAACACCTTATGTTAAACCAACACTTTTCTAAGGTGTATAACCCCGACCCCAATACGTTATGTATGATATATGAGTTTTTTCCATATAGTCCTTGAGTTTAACCTTGCGTGCAGTTATGGAAGTGTGTTACTAGAGGAGAGTTAGGACCCCAAGTCCTAAGCCTAATATAGTTATAATATAATACAACGTATAGACATATATCTACATATGAATGTTAGCATGACTTAAAATTGAAATAAAAATGTTAGATTGTGGGGTCTGCCTATTTAGGAAACTTTGTTCAATGTGTGTAAGGTTGGGTAGTAATGTCATCGTTGTCATTCATAACTTAATAAAACCTATCAAAGTTTAAGGATGGATATAGAAGGCTACTTTCTTTTAATTATAAGTATGTTTAAGGAATTGAAGATTAATGTCCCTAAGAAGAGAAAAAAAAAATTATGACAAATTTGAGATACACTACATATGGTATCAGAGCCAGGTTACAGCACTTGGACCTTGAACATGGCCAAATTAATTACTTAGCACGTATTTATGTCTATGTAAAACTAACAAACGATTATTGTTACAAACAGAAAACTCTTTTTTGTTTTGTGTTAATCATGGCAGCCTAGGATGATGCAGAAATCAGACTTGAAGGGAATCATGTACAAAGACCTCCTGAAGATCCGAGACAAAATAGTGATGGAAGCTCACCTACTAAAGTTCTGGAAATGATGAGGAATCTCATTGTTGAGCTGCAAGTTTTCAAAGCATACAATGAGAAACTAAAGAAGGAACAGCAGGAAATAAATGAAGTCCTGTTGCGTAGTATAGTGAAAAAGTAAAGCCCAAAGGATGATAACCATCAAGAAGAGGTCAATAAAAGGGCCTCCAATAATTATAGTCCTGAAGCAGAAAAAGGAGACAACTCATCTGAAGGTACACCTTTAGTTGAAGATCAAACAAAAACAGACATAAAAAGGAAATAGGTGGATCACCTTGAAGGTGAATTTAAGAAAATAAAGCCATCTACCTTTGACGAGGAATCCAGAATAGGAGAGGAAGTTGAAGAATGGTTATTAGACATCAAGAAGTATTTCCAGATATACAACTATTCTAGCAATATGAAGGTCAAAATGGCCATCTATAATCTGAAAGGAAAAGCCAGCATTTGGTGGCAAGATCTGAAATTGGCCAAGGGCCTAAAAGAGAAACATATGGAATGCTCAGACTTTAAGAAATACTTTAATAAACTGTACCTATCTAAAATTTACTATGAAATAAAAACCAAAGAATTTTATGAGCTACGACTTGTTCAAATGGCTATGGAAGATATGATAAACAAATTCCTGGAATTACTAAGGTTCGTACCTTATATCCGGGAGGATAAAGTGAAAATCCAACGATTCCTAAGTTTTTTACCACAGTCCTACAAGAACAGAATCGAATTTGATAATCCTAAGTCCTTGAGTGAAGTATTCAAAAAAGATCGAATGTGTTACGACCAATACAAACAGTGGATAGAATTTCCCAAGGCTTGGAAAGACAAGAAACAAGACCGAATGAACTAGTGGAAGAACAGATACTAGCTAGCTCCTTATTGGAATGCAGCAAAAATATTTCCAAGGAAATATTTTCACTCCAACAATCCAAACACGCAAAGAGGCAGTAAACCAGTAAATCTAGGAACAAAGAAGTTTGGGGACAGCCCCCCTGAACCGTTAAAATGTTGGGAATGTGGAGAACCTCATCTAAGGAGGAACTTTCCACGTTTGATTTTAGCAAACAGAACTATTGTTCACAATTTACAGGAATCCTATACAGTAGGGAATGTAGGCAGAAGCTTATATCAGATCAATGCAGCCGTGGATGGCCAACAAGCTGACCACCAGTCCTCTGCGGTGGAAATTGAAGGTAAAATCAATAACACTCGCATTTTTGTTTTAATTGATCCTAGAGATACATTAAGTTATATCACTCCCGGTATATTGGAGTCAAATAAACTTAAGAAAATAAGACACGCAAAATCTTGGCTGGTACAACTAGCAACGGGAACAAAAAGAAAAGTTGTCAACTTTATTTTTTATTATGAGTTCAGTTTAGGTGGTCAAAACATAAAGACAAATATGAACATTCTACCGCTATGATATTATGATGTAATTATCAAAATGGATTGGTTAAAAAGGCATAAAGCAGTGCTAGATTGTTATGAAAAATCACTTCAGTATAAAGACAAAAATGACACTACTAGGATAGTTCAAGGTATACAAAAACAAGTATCAGTTAGACAGATTTCAGCAATGCAATTCAAGAAATGCATGAGAAAGGGTTGTCAATTTTATGCCATCCAAGTAACAAACCTGTTAGAAAAAAAAAAAAAAACCCAACTTGGAGGATTTTGTCATTTTGTATGATTTCATAAATGTGTTTGTTGATGAGATACTTGAATTACCCCCACAGAGGGAGATAGACTTTTCTATCAACCTACTACCTGGTTTAGCCCCTATCTCTAAAGCACCTTACCGAATGAGTTTGTCAGAATTAACAGAACTAAAAATTCAACTGCAGGAATTATTGGACAAAGAATATATCAGACCGAGTGTTTCCCCATGGGGATCACCAGTCCTCTTTGTGAAAAAGAAAGATGGAACTCTGAGATTATGCATCGATTACAGAAAATTAAACAAGATGTCTATTAAGAACAAGTACCCCTTACCTAGGATAAATGATATGTTCGATCAAGTAAGTGGGGAAAATATTTTCTCGAAATTGAATTTATGATCTGGTTATCACCAAGTTAGGATAAAGGATGAGGACATAAGTAAAATAGCTTTTTGAATGAGATATGGACATTACTAATTTGTGGTTATACCTTTCAGACTCACTAACGCGCCAGCCACGTTTATGTGTTTAATGAACAGTATTTTCAGTCAGTACTTGGACAAATTCGTGTTGGTATTTATTGACAATATTCTAGTATATTCTTAAATAGAAGAAGAACATGAAGAACACTTAAGGATAGTTCTGCAAACTTTAAGGAAGAACAAACTATATGCTAAATTTGATAAGTGTCATTTTTATTAAAAGAAAATACAGTACCTAGGACATGTCATATCTACAGAAGGCATTGTAGTCGATCTTGAAAAAATAAGAGCCATCATGGAATGGTCGATACTTAAGGACGTAGCGGACATCCGGTCATTCATGGGAATCACCAGATATTACCACAGATTTATAGAGGGATTTTCCAAAATTGCATACCCTATCACATCACTTCAAAAGAAGGGGACCAAGTTTAACTGGTCAAAAATATGTCAAGATAGTTTTGATAAGTTAAAGGAATTATTAACAACTGCACCCACTTTAAAGGTAGCAGATCCAAACAAAGACTTCATCATCTATGTAGACGTGAGTAAAGAAGGACTAGGTGGTGTCCTAACTCAAGGACACATTATTTGTTATGAGTCTTGAAAACTAAAGGAACATGAACGAAACTACGTCACTCATGACTTAGATTTGGCAGTTTTAATACACGCCTTCAAAATGTGGCGACACTACATAATGGGTAGAAGATTTCTATTATTGATAGATAACAGCGGTGTGAAATTTTTGTTTAGTCAACCAAATCTTAATGCAAGGAAAGCAATATGGCTAGTCTTCTTGAGTGAATTTGACTTTGAGGTAAGACATATCAAGGGTAAGGAAAACAAAGTAGTTGATGCCTTGAGAAGAAGAGTTCATGGGTTGTTTTAAATAAACATTAGTGGGGAAAAAAGCGATCTTGAACAGAGGGTAAAGGCTGCAGGTAATAACGAAAAAAATTACACTCAAATAGTGGCAGAATTACAGAACACTACAGAAAATTCATACAAAACAGATCTGAGTGTTGACAAAAATGGTCTACTACGATTTAAAAACAGAATATACATACCAGATTCGACAGAGTTAAAGTTAGCAGTTTCGGATGAAGTTCATAAGAAACCATATTTTGGTCATCCAGGATACCAGAAAACGATAACAACACTAAGAAAGTTATTCTATTGGCCTAATATGAAGGGCGGATGATCTGGATTTATGTAGGAACACAATGAAATACATAAATACACATAAACACAGAGATGCAACGTAAATAAGACTTCATTTCATTAATAACAAATCACTGAAATATGCTTACAGACAGAATGGAAATAAACTAGCTAGGGCGTTGGTAGCTTATCTCTGAGAAGAGATGTGGCCGCTACTCGCATCCGTGAGAATATGATTACAATGAGGATCTGAAGGCCCCTTTTACAATAAACGGGAATGCCAAAAGTCCTAGACATCCAAAAACCTAACCCTGGGAGATGAAGCGCCAAAAGTCATGTGGGCCCCGTTTGGGTAAGTTGGTGCATCAACTTCCCGGGGTCGTAACTTTTGCATACGATATTCGTTTTAGGAATATGATAGCTCGTTGGAAAGATATATCCGAGGCCTACAATGCTCGAGACAAAATAGCATCACTAGATGGTTATTTTTCGATAGAAACATACCCAAAAAAAAACATCGTTTAGGGCCTCAAAATGGCCCCGGAAGTTCAGGACCCAAAAAAACTGCTAAAAATAGTAAACTGTGCCAAAACTGAAAAACTGAATGAAGAAATGATGGGGGTCTAAGTGGAATAGGTGGGTGGCCACCAATATCCACCTGGATCATTCCTCCCCCCTTAGAAAGCAATGGTCCCCATTGCGTTGAGTTCCTCCATGAGATGAGGAAACTTCTGTTGAACTTGGTCCCTGGTGAGCCATTTGCCTTGGTGAAGGAGTTGACCTACTTTGACAACTCGATATAGAAGTATCCTTTGTGTTCGGGTGTGCTTGATCTGTGTATCCATGATCTGATCAGTTCTGGCTTGTTCCATGCAGTCTATATTTAACTCTGTTGGTGTGAGTTGTTCTGCCATGTCGGATGTGTCTAGTAGAGGTGGAAAGTAGGGTCGAAGGCAGTCCACATTGAACACTGGGTGCAGACCAAGGAATGGTGGAATGTTGAGTTCAAAGGAATTTTCCCCTACAGCCTTGGTGAGGGTGTACGTCCCATATAGAAGCAGACGAAGCTTGCGGTGGGGTCCAGCGAGGCGCTCCTTTTGCAAATGCAGCCACATTTTGTCACCCACTTGGAAGTTGTGTGGCACCCAATGTTGATCATGTCGTTGCTTGTACTTATCATTGGCTCTATCCAAGATGTCATGAACCTGTTGGCGGATGTGTTGAATGTGCTCAATGAAGTTGTTTGCCTTATCCTCCTCATACTGGAGATGAGTTGAATCTTCCTGAGTAGCCACAAATGGCATGGCTACGTCAATGGGACATAGTGGCTGGAATCCCAAGCCCACTTGAAAGGGGTTGTGGCTAGTTGAGATATGGAGAGCCCAGTTGTAGCTGTGTTGTACATATGGGAGGCTCTCATCCCATGTGTGTGGATGCTTTGAATTGTACATGCGTAGAATGTGTACGATCATCCGGTTTTCGACCTCTGTCTGGCCATCAGTTTGCGGATGGCAAGCTGTGGACTTAGTGAGCTTGGTGTCCAACATCGACCAGAGGCTGGACCAAAATGTACTGAGGAACCTACTGTCCCGATCTGAGATGATAGACTGTGGGATCCCAAAGTGTACCCACACTCATTCAAAGAAGAGTTTAGCAGTGGCTTCTGCTGT
>ML782641.1:1002949-1014199 GCA_009831015.1 Picea engelmannii
CATTCTCCAAGACAGAGCATCGGTAGATGGATCCATTGGGAAGCGGTGCACCTGGGGTCAGATCGATGGGGTGCTTGACCTGGCAGTGTAGAGGCACCCCTGCGGGGGAGGTGAAGATGTCCTCGTACTCCTCCATGACCTTATCCATCTGTTGTTTTCGTGCAGTGGGGCGTTATTTGTAGGTCATGGCCACAGTCTTCCGCTTTCCCTGAGGGTGGATCATCAGGAAAACAAATTTCCTGGTTTTGGAAATGAGCTTACTGCATTGTTTTGCAGTAACCAAAGAGATGGTGGTAGGCGGTGCTATCTCTGGTATCCTGTACATCTTATTTCCCAAAGTGATAATAACCGCACGAGGCTTGGACTCATACACAGCATGTCGCTTCCACAAGTACGGTTGGCCTAATAATACATTAGAAACATCAAGAGGATCAATGTCACATAATACCTCATCCGTGAAGGGCTTGATGTTGTAGGGAAGGCAACATTGTCGACTGACGCGGAGGTCCCGTCCTTGGTGCAACCATCCGATGGTGTATGGTTGTGGGTGTGTTGTGGTCGGCAAGCCCAATCGCTTCACGACCTCTATCGAGATGAGGTTCTTCCGGCTCCTGTTGTCGACAATGAACTGCAACGGGGAACCTTTTACCCACATCTTGGAATGGAAGAGACGCTCTGCCTCCTCTAGATCTTCTAGTTCCTCCTTTTGGATCTTCGTGGTGGAAATGGTGGCGTTGGGCTCCGCATCAATAATCTGCTTCCCCCTATAATTCCCCTTGTTAGGTTCTGATTCAGAGTCGGAGCATGCATTTGATTCAGAAGCCTTCAACTCGGCTACCAGTGACTACTTGGCCCGACACTCACTTGTGTTGTGAGTGGAGCTCTTATGGAACTCACACCACTTCCCCGTGTCCTTTTTGGCTTCGTGGTGTTGTTCTTTGCTTGTGGATTTGGCGGGTTTTCCTAGGCTTCCCCGCCTTGGCTTGGTCCTTTGTTTTGCGGTTTGGGAGTACCTTTCCCGTGCTTCTGATTTGCAGACCCAAAGTCTCGCTTCTTCTGTTTGAACTTCTACTCAATCTTGGCAGCATATCGGTATGTCACACCAAGTGAGGAGATTTCGAGGAACTCCATTTCCTCCTTAATGTATCTGTGCAAACAACTGTGGTACTTTAACTCCAAATGTTTCTCTGAATCTTTGATACCCAACTTTGTGCGTAGGGTATGAAACAGATTCTTCATCTCATGCACATCTTGGTCCCTTTGTTGTCGCAATGTAGTCCATTGTATGTATTTGTCCTCATAGCTCCCCACGAGATAATATTGTTTCTTGATGGTGTCTCAGAAAGAATTCCAAGTGGGTGCGGCCGAGAAAAAAGAGGGTTCTCCCTCACCCTCTTTCTCTGAGTAGGTTTCCCACCAGTCCTTGACGTGGGGGGCGGCTTTGAGGAGTGCGAAAATAATCTTTTCTCGGTCGGAAAAGTCATGAATCGAGAAATATCCTTCTAACAGATTCAACCATCTATCTATGACATCTGCATCTATTTGGCCGTCAAATATGGGAATGTCAAAGTTTACTTGTACCTTAAAAGGAGTGGCACCTCCAGAGTGGCTTCTGGATGTCGATGCACTGCTAGTCGGAATACGTTGAAGAATCTGGGCAAAGTTATCCATCATCGCGTTCCTTTGTTTCTCGAGGGCCTCCTCGAGCAACATTTTGATAGGATCTCCTACTCCCTCATCTTTCTTGTATTCCCCCATGGGCGTTCGTCGGGGTTTGTGAGGTTGATCTTGCAAAGGTTCAACCAGATCGAGCCCCAACTCCTTATACCCCGATCTCGTTGGGGACATGCAAAGAAGGATCGAGAATGAGAAGACCGCTCTGATACCACTGATCCGGATTTATGTAGGAACACAATGAAATACAGAAATACACATAAACACGGAGATGCAGCGGAAATAAGACTTCATTTCATTAATAACAAATGACTGAAATATGCTTACAGACATAATGGAAATAAACTAGCTAGGGCGTTGGTAGCTTATCTCTGAGAAGAGATGTGGCCGCTACTCACATACGTGAGAAGATGATTACAATGAGGCTCTGAAGGCCCTTTTTACAATAAACAAGAAGTCCAAAAGTCCTAGACATCCAAAAACCTAACCCTGGGAGATGAAGCGCCAAAAGTCATGTGGGCCCCGTTTGGGTAAGTTGGTGCATCAACTTCCCGGGGTCGTAACGTTTGCATACAATCTTCATTTTAGGCATATGATAGCTCGTTGGAAAGATCTATCTTAGGCCTACAACGCTCGATACAAAATAGCATCATTATATTTTTATTTTGCGACAGAAACATACCCAAAAAAACATCGTTTAGGGCCTCAAAATGGCCCCGAAAGTTCAGGACCTGAAAAAACTACTAAAAATAGTAAATTGTGCGAAAACTGAAAAACTGAAAGAAGCAATGGTGGGGGTCCAAGTGGAATAGGTGGGTGGCCACCAATATCCACCTGGATCATCGAAATAGCAGAATACTTAGCTAAGTGTCAATATTGTCAGCAGGTAAAATCTGAACACCAGCATCCAGCCAGCCTATTACAGCCCTTACCGGAGCCGGAATGGAAATGGGAGACTATATCACTAGACTTTATTACAGGTTTTCCTAGAACTCAGAAACAGAATGATTCAATTATGGTGGTAATCGATAAACTTAGTAAGTCTGCACACTTTATTCCTGTAAAGTCTACTTTTAAAGCTATTAACATTGCTAAAATATTCATGAAAGAAATTTTTAGACTGCATGGTATTCCTAAAATGGTGATTTCAGATAGAGACATAAAATTTACATATTCTTTTTGGAAAGAATTGTTTGCAGGGTTAAATACTAACTTGAATTTCATCACGAGTTATCATCCACAAATGGATGGACAGACTGAATGAATAAACCAAATCGTAGAATATATGCTCTGCATGTACGTAAGAACAAAACGAAGCAAGTGGAAAGACTACCTGGACTTGGTAGAATTTGCATACAACAATGGGTACCAAACTTCGTCTAAAATGAGCCCCTTCGAGGTATTGTACAATAGAAAGTGTACGACTCCAATTAGATGGGATAACCCTATTGAAAGACTCATGTTTGGACCAGAGATGCTTCAAGAAATGGAGAGCACGGTAAGAAAAGTACAATAGAACTTAAAAGAGGCACAGGACAGACAGAAAAGTTACGCGGACCAATTTCAAGTGGGAGACCACATCTATTTAAAATTCAAAGTCTGGAAAAGTTCATTAAAGCTAGGGAATTGTACCAAGTTGGCACCCAGGTTTTGCGGACCTTTCGAGATATTAGCTCGAATTGGACCCGTAGCATACCAACTTGCACTTCCAACCAATCTAAAAATTCATAACGTATTTCATGTTTCTTTATTAAAGAATTATGTTCATGACCCTACTCATGTGATTGATTGGAATTTGGTGCAGGTGGAACCAGAAGGTGAGTTCCAAGTGGAACCTCTATGCATTCTGGACTGGAGAGAAATATCACTTCGGAACAGAGCCATCGCTCAGGTAAAGGTGCAATGGAAGAACTTTAGCTCTGAGGAGGCCACTTGGGAGTTGGAGGGAGATTTGCAGAAATATCATCCAATCATGTTCCAAGAAAGGAATGAACACTGAGGACAGTGTTTTATTGAAGGGGGGAAGGATGTGACATCCCCAAAAATAAATTATTTTTAAGTTTGAAATTTCTTAAGAAAATTATTTCATTTTTGGTAAATTCGAAATTGGAAAATTTTTTCCATTTATGGCAATTCCGAATTTTGAATTTAGTTAATTGTAATTAATGATTATGATTGTTGGGCAAAGATCTCATTTGACCCAACTAACTAGTTGACTATGACACTTGTATGAAACAAAATATTTTAAAATTATTGTTGAAGGACAAATAGAACAACCATGTTGAAATCATCTCACCATGACTCCATGATTGGGGAACATGTTGGAACTACCTCAGGGATGATTGTTACAAGTGGAAAATCAAGAATTTGGCCATTGGAAACCCCTGAAAATTAGGGATTTGGAAAGCTGCAAAAATTCCCAAGGGGGGGGGAAAGACCTAGGCAAAAATGACTTTGCATATATGGCATATGAGAGGAGGTAGGACTCTGCCTAGTATGTTGGGAAAACGAATTTATCTCTTGTTGTTATGAACACTATTGTTGAGTGTGAGGCAAGGGAAGAGTTGTTGAAAATTGAAGGACTCTTGTTGAGGAGAAGTTCTGAGTTAGCACTCATGGATTCATGGTCAAGCTAGGGCGAGAACGAGACAAGTGATTTGGCTGTTTTGTTCTAAGGTTGGGAGGAATTTGGTTGTTCCATTTGTTATTCGACAACTGTTCAGATATTTCACCCTACTCTATTCTCTGGATGAATGTTATATGGTTTAGTAACTGATAGGATGTATCTATTTAATTTTGAATAAAAGTAGTGCCATGGATGAAAATCTGATTGAATATTATTGAATTTAAGGACTAACAGAATGTCTCAAAAACTAGTTCGGAATGGATTATTTATGTTGGATTATATTGTTGAGTGAACATCATTGCCATTAGATTTAAGTTGTGATGAGATAAAGATTGTAGGGTAAACCCCATCTAATTGTATTTTTTGTTCTGTAAACTATATGTGCGCGTTATATGAGTGGAACTGAATTATGTAGATATATATATGAAATTTTATTTTCTATAGGTAAATACACAGAGCCATCGTACTTAACTAATATTTCCATTTATGTACATATTAAAAACCCAAAATCAAGATGAAACTCTACTATGACAGGAATTCACGAAATATGTATATATATAGATATAGGGATATAGTTATGCTTATAGGTATTTATGTTTGCCAATCGACACAATCGTTTGAATTGATTCCTATAATAGAAATGGTAATATATATTTATATATATATGTACACATATTATATAGTTAATATGTAAATTTTTCTAATAGTTATGTGGAAACCAACTGTACAAATAAAGTACCAAAAGGAATGGCCTTATATATAAAGGGAACATCATGGATGTAATTATAGAGTCATATATTTAAGTTACACATACAGTTCTAACTACACCGATAGCCTCAGACCCTTTTAATTATCTATTTCATAGACTCAATACAATTCAGAAAGAAAACGAACGACTCAGACTGCCATTTTACAATTCTGAATAAAACGTTACAGTAGTGATAAAAAAGAACTGAAGAATATTCGTCTAGAACCTTTCCATTCTATATTCCTAAGATTTACTATAATAAAACTTTGAAAGTAAGGCCACAAGAATAAATACGGGATCAATCAAATTCCTTTACCAGATCCAAAATAAACCGGAAGGGGTCAAAATAGAATTATTATTCACAATATTATTCATTCCAGAAAGGTTTGAAGAATAGACTAGGATTCAAAAGGATATGTTCATATTCCCATCTCAATCAACTTCTTTTTTAATAATGATATAGAAATGTTCGATATACATTAGTCTTACGAATATACAATATTAAGGTTCGATCCTCATACTCTGCCATAAAAGTAAGTTACAGAGATAAAGAATCAACTATCATTAAATAAAACAAATCTTCACCCACAGGGATAACTTTTTAGGATTAAATATTATTAATCCTTATCCACCTAGGGCACTCCTTGAGAGAGGAGAGAGGGAACCTGAATACCTATTATGCGTGTGGTAAGGATTGGCATCCACAACTCTTGCATGGTTGCAATCCCTGCACAAGATTTCACAGACACCATTAAAATTGTTCAACAGAGATAAGATGAATATAACTTAAAATAAAAACAATTAGTAGCATGAAGGGTTATGCAAAGTCACACTTAACTTGTGATTGAGGAATCTGATATCCATTCCCTGTCGCGTTGGGTTGAGTAATGTCCCAGACCGAAGGGGAAGAGGGGCCCAAGACTTCCTGATGGGTACCATCGCAATCACATGGTTCCATCATTAGCATTGAGTACTAAATCAAACAAATCGAAACACTTCAGGAAAGAAATAGACAGATGATATTCACTGCAAAGTTTGAATTACATGATTTGTATAACAAGAAAAGGCCGAATATATTATTTAAATTGCAAACATTGAATTTAAAAGCCACAGGTCAAATAACACCATCAAATTCTAGCTAACATCGACTGAGAGAAGGTTTAATTAAAGAAAAGGAAACACAAAGAGCAGAATGTCGAAGACCTTGTAGAAATATTGAGTATAAAGTAAAACGATAGTGAANAAAAAAAAACATAGAGCTAACTTCAGAATAACTTCACAAGAATGACAAAAGTAAAACTATTGTAACACTAAAGGACTCACACCACGCAGAGTAAATGTTGATGGTACAATGGGAGGCGCGGTCCATGTGATAAAACTGAGTTGTCGTGTTCATGTTGGATGGAGGGTCAGGTGATGGCCCTCATTTTTCACATACACGATGCCTCCATTAATGGTCGGGTCAGAGGTTTAACTATCGACTGACATAAATTTTCCTTTCACATTTAATGGGTTACAAAGTAAAGGGTAGTTCCCTTGTAATTCTACGATATGGAAACTATTAACCTCTAACTTCTACCATTCCAGTTAGCTCATCGTTTAGTTTAGATGTCATTTAGATTAGGTAGAGTTAAAAAAATCATTAGCATAGGGTTTTTTTGTAACCATAAAACCATTATGTCGATTAGTGAATGGAAGATCTTTACCCAACCAACAAATTACCGAGAATGATTTTTGATGACTTTGGCCATACAAAGAAAGGCCAAACACCTTATGTTAAACCAACACTTCGTCAAGGTGTATAACCTTGACCCCAATACGTTATGTATGATATATGAGTTTTGTTCATATAGTCCTTGACTTTAACCTTGCACGCAAGTATGGAAGTGTGTTGCTACAGGAGAGTTAGGACCCTAAGCCCTAATCCTAATATAGTTCTAAGCTAATACAATGTATAGACATATATCTACATATGAATGTTAGCATGACTTAAAATTGAAAGAAAAATGTTAGATTGTGGGATCTACCTATTTAGGAAACTATGTTCAATGTGGGTAAGGCTGGGTAGTAATGTCATCGTTGACATTCATAACTTAAGCAAACCTGTCAGAGTTTAACAATGGATATAGAAGGATACTTTCTTTTAATTATAAGTTTGTTTAAGGAATTGAAAATTAATGTCCCTAAGAAGAGAAAAAAAAAATTATGACAAATTTGAGGTACACTACAAATCCCCTACAGGTCAAGTTATGGATATATGTGTTAGCGATCAAAATGCACTGGTATTTTCGAGAGTGTTTTCATCACTCTCTACTTGATTTATTGTTTTCTTAAGTCTTTTGTCCAGTGTCCTTAACCTTCAGATTATTCATCAAGCTCTCGTTGATCACTTTGCCCAGAAATCCTTTGGCTTCATCCTCTTGACCTGCAAATAAATGGTTAAAAATCCTTATTGAAGCCTGTCAAATCTTTATGATAAGTTTGTCATAAAAAAAACTTTTATTATAAAAAAAAACAATGTTTTTATTAAATATATATATACAATATTTTTTCTAAACTATATTGTAGTTTATGAATTATGTTTATATATATATATATATATATATATATATATAAAACAAAATCAAAAAGGGTGTGTGTGCTTAAGTGTCTTACTTCTAATTTCCATTAAACCTAAGCTATATCACATATGCCAATTTTGAGTCATGTTTACATGTCATACCATCCTACATGCTAGCTGCACATTCAACTCAAAGTCAAACCATAAATTAAGCCAACATTCCAGTTGTTTGGTGCTCAATAAAGTTGCAAATGCCTAATTTGCAGGATGCATGCTCAGGTGCCATTACTAGCATGGAACAAAATTTACAGGCGTTGTTATGACATTAGGCCATGACATTTAAATGGAAACCTTATATCAGTATGATCATGTACAAATTGATAGGTCAAGCCAAATGCAGAAGTGCTAAGGTGCCACGATGAGATGTCAATGTAATGTTGTTTAAAGATTCTACAGTTGCAGGGTATGTGATGGTGTTCCCAATTTCTCACATGTTCCACCGTTTTCATGCAAGGAAGTGTAGAGGGGAGTGCACTATGAATTTCACAGTGCGCTGCCAAATATCCTAGGCGTTGTGATTTCTCCTGGGCGTTGTGAATTTCACAGTGCGCTACCAACTCTCCTAGGTGCCGTGAATTTCACAGTGTGCTACCAAATCTCCTAGGCACTTTGGATTCCATAGTGTGCTACCTAAGTTCACTACCGAATTTCTGGTAGAGACGAAGTTTTCACAGAGATACACCAAAAGCGCTACCAAATGATGTTACCAGCTAGCACCTGGAATCAAGGAGTTCGAATTCATTACTCTTTTAGGTGGCTGATGATGTGAAGAATGGTTGAGATAGTAGTTGGCAACATGATAACAAATTACCACCTCTGCAGGACACTTGGCATGCAAGAGGAGGTGCATCAATGAAGATCAAGGAAGACCATGTCATTTAAATCATGTTGGATTGGTTGCCAACATTTTTCCTTTTTATAGCAGTTTGTTAAATAACTGTTAGCACAGGTGTTAGATGGATAGATGTTTCTTGAAGAATAGGATGTGAGGAAGGCCAGCTCGAACCTCTAGTTGTTGCCTTTCCTTTTTTGTTATAAATACATATTCCAAATGTTGAAGGGGGTTCGAATGGTTGAGATGAGGCTCCCGAATTGTAATATTTTTTACTCAGTAGATTTTTCTCTCGTTATGTATTGGACCTGAGAATTTTTTATTAATGGAAGTCATCTTCTCTTCATTTCCTTATTTCTTCTTACTAGGAATGCTCATTAATGGAGGATCCTTGTGAGATGTTATAGTTGTATTATAAGGGATGTTTGATTATGATGCTATTGTAAATGTTTTCAGGGTTTTAAAGTTTAGTTTCAAGAGGATATTGTGACTGATATTTTTCTTCACCTAGATGCTAGAAGGCCTAATGCTTAGAGTAGACTTGTTCATTCTTCTCACCAAGTCTTCCCTCTACTCATATGTATCCTTAAACAACTGACTGAATCTAATCAAGACCTCATTTGCTTGTGCATGCTAGCCCAGATTTCTGAGTTAAAACCTTATTATTTTGAGTCTTGTCCATTTGACCTTTTAAAAACTCATTTACATTTACAAATCTTTTGATGTTACCAAGCTCACCTGATTACAGTCTAGGGTGACTTTTGGAGTGATAACATAAATGGTGTCGTTGTCGAGGAAGGATTTGAGCATATTGAAGAGTTCCCTAGGAAGATTGAAATAGATCCAGCTCTTGATGGTAAACAAAAGAGGAATACAAAAAATTGATTGTAATCATCTACTTGGTGACTCCACAATCAAAGACTCCACTGAGGAGGATCATGTTGACAGAAAGATGACCATGTATCATTTTATGAGCCTTCTTCATGAGCTATTGTTGATTTTTATCAGCTCATTTTTACTTTTCCCTTCACGAATTAAAAGGATCATATTGTGTTTTGTATATTCGGTTGATCATCAATCTTCTTATATATATCCATCCTTGGAAGAAGAAGACTTGCCTTATGTCTGTGTTGTAGATGTTGATTTGATACCTTCACCTTAGCCTATTCACAAGGATGAACTCTGTATTGAAATCCCTCATGAAATTGATAGGCCTTCTCAAGTTTCATCACCTTTTGTTGTTACCGTTGAACCTTTCCATCATCGTGTTAAACCTCATATCCAACCCACTAGTTTTCAAACTCAAATCAAAGATAAGATGTTTAAACCTTTAAGGCTGCCATATCATCTTCATCCTTATCCTCTTGATTTCCTTGAGTACTTTCCTCGGTTTTCTGGATAGGATCATGTTAAAGCTGAGAGGCAAGTGGAGGCCTTCGAAAACTTTATTGATCAGTTTGAGATAGTTCATGAGGATGTTACCATGAGGTTGTTCTCCAAATCCTTGTTAGGATATGTTGTTGTATGGTTTAAGGGTTTGGACACTGACTCCATTGGTTCCTGGATTGAATTATGCAATACTTTTTTAAAGTGTTGGGGTGAGAACAAGTCATTTGATCAATACCTACATGAGTTCACTTCTTTGAGAAGGGTAAAAAATGAAGTTATGTCTGCTTTTAATCGAAGGTTTTGCAGCTTGTATTGCAACCTACCCCTAGAAATTAAACCTTCTGAGATTGTTGCCATGATGTACTATGTTATGGCTCAGCATTCAGATTTAGTTCTTCTCCTGTTAGAAAGGAAGTCCTCATCCTTAAGGAACTTGTTTGAAGATGCTCAAGAGGTAGAGGAGAACATACATGCTTCCAGGAGGATCATAGAGCGGGTTTACTCTGAAAATCTACAAACACATAAACAAGTGAACTGTGAGTATGGTTCATAATTTGAGCAGGAAGGTAATGTTAGAAAAATAGGACCGTGGAGAAATAAAATAAAACAAATACAGAAACAAAACACAGAAGACACACAATACAAGAGAGACACAGATTTACGTGGTTCACCCATTGTGAGCTACGTCCAACAGAGAAATTGTCAGGTCCTTCCTTTTTTATTATCCAGCAAATGAAGGGATACAACCTACAGCAAAACCCGATGTAACTTCCTCTTCTTTCTCTCACAATCTCCTCTCTCAGAATACAATATTCACCATCATCCATAGCCGCAATACATTTCCCTCATAAAAGAGGGTTGCCTTCTAGGGAAAAAAACCCTAACATAATCTCTACCATTAGATCTGGGACCTTATAATGAACGGTCCAAATTTACAATGAAATTACAATATACTTTTACAAGGAAAATTTTTCTTCAGGGGCTTCGCCCCCGAACCCCCGCTTGCCCCCAGACCCCCCAGCTGGGGGGATAGGCCCCCCGAACCCCGCAGAGGGGGTACCCCCCCTCTACACTCCCCCGCGTGGAAGAGTGTACATACTTCTGGGGTGTAAATAATTCATGGGGTATAAACACGGCTGAAAGCAAGGACCTCTGAATTAGGAAGATAGTCAGGCTCCACAACCAACAATCTCCCACTTGGAGACTGATCTCAACAAATCCACCGCTGTTGTATATGTTGGACTCTGAACCTTCTTGGACCTGGAAAATTTCTCATCTTCATCTTCATTCTTGAAGACCAACTAAAACTGAGCAAGAACTCAGTTTCTCCCTGGTTACTCCCTTTGTTAACATGTCTGCAG
>ML782641.1:1017106-1030100 GCA_009831015.1 Picea engelmannii
CCTTCTGACATCTTCATATTAAATAATCTCTTCATTAGAAATACCTTATTCGATGCCGAGGGTTTTTCATACAATTTGGCCAATGCATCCATCAAACCCTTCGTTGTCTTTTCTTTCAAAATATTGAAAGCCACTGACGCTGCCAAGCTCAACCGTATCGTTCCTAGAGCCTTTCTTTCAAGAATCTCCCATTCTTCGTCCTTCATGGTTGTCGGCTTCTTTGCTACTCCACTCAATGGTAGGAATAGATCCTTCTGATATAAATAGTCTTCCATCTGCATCTTCCATAACTGGTAGTTTTGGTCGTTAAATTTCTCGACCCTAAACTTTTCATCTTCCGACATTGCTCCCACTCGAACCAGGAACCCTCTTTTCCTGTAAGTTACCTTACGCTCTGATACCAGTTGTTAGAAAAATAGGACCGTGGAGAAATAAAATAAAACAAATGCAGAAACAAAACACAGAAGACACAAAATACAAGAGAGACACAGATTTACGTGGTTCACCCAGTGTGGGCTACGTCCACCAGAGAAATTGTCAGGTCCTTCTTTTTTTATTATCCAGCAAATGAAGGGATACAACCTACAGCAAAACTCATTGTAACTTCCTCTTCTTTCTCTCACAATCTCCTCTCTCAGAATACAATATTCACCATCATCCATAGCCTCAATACATTTCCCTCATAAAAGAGGGTTGCCTTCTAGGGCAAAAAACCCTAACATAATCTCTATCGTTAGATCTGCGACCTTATAATGAACGGTCCAGATTTACAATGAAATTACAATATACTTTTACAAGGCAATTTTTTCTTCGGGGGCTTCACCCCCGAACCCCCGCTGGGGGGCCGCTTGCCCCCAGACCCCCCAGCCGGGGGGATAGGCCCCTCAGACCCCGCAGAGGGGGTACCCCCCCTCTGCACTCCCCCGCGTGGAAGAGTGTACATATTTCTGGGGTGTAAATACTTCATGGGGTATAAACACGGCTGAAAGCAAGGACCTCTGAATCAGGAAGATAGTCAGGCTCCACAACCAACAGGTAATGGGTTTGAAGTGGATTTGGAACAACAGCAACATGTGAGTTTATTTCAGATTCAGGTCAGAATTATTCATTATTTGTTGAGTACTCTAGAAACAAGTATGAGTCAGAATTTTATGATCAATTTGCAAACCGGATTGAGCTTATGGTAACTGATGATTGTATAGGCAATTGCATGTTTCTAGCTTATCATAGTCCTTGCCATTTAAACATTGCTCTATGATCATCTTCTGAGCACTATTCTAATGAGGAAAATGTAATTTTTTATGATCACGAGTTGATCTCAAAGGAACAAGAAGATGATCATTCTTCTACTAGAGGAACAGTCATGGCTGAGCAAGAGTTCACCGTGGATCAACATTTTTCTGATCTTGGCTTAAAAGATCCGGTGGCAGGCTTCATGGAATTCTACATTTCAGAGAACTTGAAGATTTCAGATTTTTTAAACTCATCAGCATTTCCGAGTGAGTATGATGTCTTGAATGAATTCTTATCATTGTTGTTACATTTCAAACATCAGTTGTTGATCAGTGATACAGACAAGGTTTCTTCAATTTTAAAATTGCTTGAATGGTTGTTATGGAAATAAACATTTACCTAACCAAATTGCAAAGTTGGTTAGAGTAGAGTAGGGTAGGAAATAAGCTCGTTGCCCGAGTGTTTATTTTCTTCCAGTTTGCAGTAGAAATATCAGTTATCTTTTGTGAATAAAGATAGGTCTTGAGAGTTTTCAGAGACTGGTTTCACAGGTCAGATGACTCCATAGCTCAATAGACAAGGCAATTGGAACTACTAGGTTCTTCGAGCCTCGCAGGGAGGTCTCCATCCCAGTTGGAGCCAGAAGTTAGCGATCAAAATGCAATGGTATTTTTTAGAGTGTTTTCATCACTCTCTACTTGATTTATTGTTTTCTTAATTCTTTTGGCCAGTGTCCTTAACCTTCAGATTATTCATCAAGATCTCGTTGATCACTTTGCCTAGAAATCCTTTGGCTTCATCCTCTTGACCTACAAATAAATGGTTAAAAATCCTTATTGAAGTTTGTCAAATATTTGTGATAAGTTTGTCATAAAAACACTTTTATTAATAAAAAAACCAATGTTTTTATTATATATATATATATATACACACGCAATGTTTTTCTAAACTATTTTATAGTTTATGAATTATGTTTATTATATATATTTATTAAATAAAACAAAATCAAAAAGGGTGTGTGCGCTTAAGTGTATTACTTATAATTTCCCTTAAACCTAAGCTATATCACATATGCCAATTATGATTCATGTTTACATGTCATGCCATCCTACATGCTAGTTGCGCATTCAACTCAAAGTCAAGCCATAAATTAAGCCAACATTCCAGTTGTTTGGTGCTCAATGAAGTTGCAAATGCTTGATTTGTAGGATGCATGCACAGGTGCCATTATTAGCATGGATCAAAATTTATAGGCGTTGTTATAACATTAGGCCACGACATTTAAATGACAGCGTTATATCAGGATGATCATGTACAAATCAACAGGTCAAGCCAAATGCAAAAGCGCTAAGGTGCGACGATGACATGTCAATGCAATTTTGTTTAAAGATTCTACAGTTGCAAGGTCTATGATGGTGTTCCCAATTTCTCGCTCATTTCACCGTTTTCATGCATGGATGTGTAGAGGGGAGTGTGCTACCAAATCTCCTGGGCACTGCGATTTCTCCTGGGTGCTACCAACTCTCCTGGGTGCTGTGAATTTCACAGTGCACTACCAACTCTCCTGGGCACTGTGAATTTCATAGTGCACTACCAACTCTCCTGGGCACTGTGTATTCCACAGTGTGCTACCTAAATTTGCTACCGAATTTCTGGCAGAGACGGAGTTGGCACAGAGATACACCAAAAGTGCTACCAAATGATGCTACCAGGTAGCACTTGGAGTCAAGGAGTTTGAATTCATTACTCTTTTAGGTGGCTGATGATGTGGAGAATGGTTGAGATAGTAACTGGAAACATGATAACAACTTACCACCTCTACAAGACACTTGGCATGCAATAGGAGGTGCGTCAATGAAGAGTAAGGAAGACCATGTCATTTAAATCATTTTGGATTGGTTGCCAACATTTTTCCTTTTTATAGCAGTTTGTTAAATAAATGTTAGCATAGGTGTTAAATGGATAAATGTTTCTTGAAGAATCTTATGTGAGGAAGGCCAGCTCGAACCTCTAGTTGTTTCCTTTCCTTTTTTCTTATAAAGACATATTCCAAATTTTGAAGGGAGTTCGAATGGTTGAGTTGAGGCTCCCGAATTGAAATATTTTTGACTCGGTAGATTGTGCTATGGTTATGTATTGGACCTGAGAATTTTTTATTAATGGAAGTCAGCTTCTCTTCATTTCCTTATTTATTCTTACTCTGAATGCTCATTAATGGAATATCCTTGTGAGATGTTATAGTTGTATTATAATGTAAGTTTGATTATGATGCTACTGTAAATGTTTTCATGGTTTTAAAGTTTAGTTTCAAGAGGATCTTGTGATTGATCTTTTTCTTCACCTAGATGCTAGAATGCCTAATGCTTATAGCAGACTTGTTCATTATTATCACCAAGTCTTCCCTCTACTCATATTTATCCTTAAACAACTGACTGAAGATAATCAAGACCTCATTTGCTTGTGCATGCTAGCCCAGATTTCTGAGTTAAAACCTTATTATTTTGAGTCTTGTCCATTTGACCTTTTAAAAACTCATTTACATTTACAAATATTTTGATGTTACCAATCTCACATGATTATAGTCTAGGGTGAATTTTGCAATGATAACAATATGGAAGGCTTGGGATCAAGTATTGTTGATGAGGGAAGGTTTCCAAAAAGTAGTGTACCTGCAGAAGATTGTTGTACCTACCCGAGAAACAAGAAAATACAAGTATACAAGGCAATATATCCAATGGAAAAGTAAGTGGATCTTATTTTCCTATATAGCAGAAGTAAACAATAATATAATTCAGCAAGTAAATGGTAATCAAAGTTGTTAAATAAGTCACTAAAATTCTAGTTAAGACACAAGAGATAATCTAGCAACGACTAGTATAACTCAAGTGATAGAGCAAGACTTTAGCAAAAATATAGGGTTGTTCAAATATGTTATTGTAGAGATATTATAACAGAGTTATGGATGTAGAAAAATATTTCTATAGCAAAAAATTCCAACCACCAAAAATTACAAGTAAACCACCCAAAAGATGCTAAATGACAAGTAGATTATTATGGCCGCTTACTAGCAAATTCTGGCGGTTGAAAAGAGAGAAAAAGTAAAAGTTTAAGAGCAATTTTTTGCATCCATAATGGTTGTATATTTAACTTTATAACATTCATAAGATATCATTATCCAAAGAGGACGTCATAGTGGCTCAAGCAATCTTGTAGAGCATAGAATTGATTCCACTTCAAACAATTTGAAATCTCATAAAGCCATGTTACCCAATGCAAGCAATTTATTTCTCCAATGAAAATTTCAGATCAGTGTCTTTAATATTTGGGTAAATGGAGTCTTGGATGTGTGATTTAGATCCACAATATCCCTGGGGGTGTAAGCCCTTTTACTCCCTAGGACATGTAAATCAAACTAAGGAAAATCTAGGAAGGTGCACACCCTTGTACTCCTCCTAGAAACCTTGGTTAAAATGACTTGTCAACTAGTAATAAGATGAAATTTTTGAGGAGGGTGTATGCACTTATACTCCTCCTAGGGTTTCAAACAAGAATAGCATGGAACAAGAAGAAAATGTCAATAAATGCATAAATATCCTTACCAATTCCACAAGATGCAAGATCAACCCTAGTTTACCAAAACATGTTTATCCACAAGCAAGAGAGTACGCCTCCAGGATGTGTGTTGAGGAAAAGATATGAAATAATATTACTCAAACATTTTCATATATTACTTGGATAAATCAAGACATACGGGAATATCACTCTATGTTTATAGCCTCAAAAATTGTTTCCTAATCCACAAGTATTAATTACAAGGTATTAGACTATTTTTTTTATAAATAAAAGATTGTTGAAAAACTCAATATTTATGTAATTTTTGAATATAACATATGCAAAAGTAAATGTAGAAACAGAAGAAAAAATACCAAGTCAATAATTAACATGGATGAGACAGAAAGAACTCGCTTATTTCATTCCAATTTATCAAAAGAATCGTTCTCTTTACAAAATTCCCTGAGGAAGTTTGGACCAAATTCAAACTTAGATGTCCCCAATGAAAACTTAGAAGTAAAAAACTGAAATTTAAAAGCTAGATCATCTTGTCACATATTGTTTCCCACCCGACTCTACACAATATCCTTTATCAGTCATGAAATTTAATTCACAAACAGACAAGTCTACAAAGACTATCAAAGATAGATCAACACCTCTGAAAAACAAGTGTATGAATGATGTAATTCAACATTGAATCTTATTGTCTACAATAGGACCCTTAGTATGATTTCTCCTTCTATTTCCCTCTTGTTCCTCCTTCTCTTTTTTCCTTTAAGAAATCATAATTAGTTGAAGTAGTTAAGTTAACTAGAACTCAACTAACTTTTAGTTTAGGGGGGGAATTAATAAAATAATAATAAGGGTCTTTAATAAATAATAACTAGTAGGTGGGACCCCTTGTGACTCTATTTTGTTTCTTAACAGACATAAATACAACTAGTTAATCAATCAAACACATCCCTCCTTGTGGATCCCATCATCACTCTCATAATTTAAAAATTAATATCAATGATATTTGAAACCATATCCAAAAAAATATAATATCCAACATATCCAAAAATAGTGTGTTGTCCAAAAACATCAACAGTCAATTGTTCTCAACAATCAATAAATAAAAACACTCAAAAACCATATTTTCCACATTGGGGGGCAATTTTCCCTTTCTTTCTATTGTCTCCCTTTAATTTCTCTGAATTTGCCTTAAGTTGTGTGAAGCCTTTAGGTATGATCTCACTGATAACATGAGAGAAATAATCTCTCAAGTGCATGTGGGATGAAATGGATTTGGCAGTCACTTGAGGGAGAGGAGGGGGCAGCAGCAGCTTTTCCTTTATCAGGTGCATGGTGGGATTCAGTTTTTAATCTCTTGCTTGCATGGGAAGATAGTAATGGTGAGTGTGCAGGGGAAGCTTGGACAATTGATTTAACCAGTGGAGGAGGAGCAGGTAGAGACAATTTGGGCCAGCCACGATGTTGGGAGACTGTCGGGTGGACAATCTCTTGACATCCGTCATTTTCAAGGACTTCAGGTTGTAATGAGACATGAGGGGGAACTGGGATACCAGGGACATGTGGGGCTTGGAAAGAAGGCCTTTCTGGCCTAGGTTGGACCACTCCTTGTCCAATCCAGTTGAAAAATCTAGCTTGGAATAGCTAGTTCAACTCTTGTGGATCTGCATCAAAATGTGTAGAAAACCTTGGCCTTTTAGGGCCCCTGTTCCAATTTCCTCTTCCCCTGTTATTCTGACCATGGCTTCCTCTGTTGAAGAAAATCATTCATGTATGCAGTGTTTATTAGCAAATAGTTTCTTTAGCAAACCATACATGACATCTCTTTGAATATGAAACAAAGGTTGGCTCAGCAACACATCAGACTCGTGAAATCCAATCCATAAAAATTGTTTAATACTTGTCAATCAGCAGGGGGTGAATAAGGGTTCTGGGATATACGAGGGATTGTATTGAGGGAAAAAGTGGTAAAATGAAAGGGGGTAGATCATGGTTACTTCTCAACAAATCATCAAACAATCAACTATATTGCAATAACAAAACATATCAACTATAACTCATCCATGTGCCATCCTTCAACTGCTATAATATAGAGTTTTCATTTAAATATAATTTAATTTTAAGAACAGGGCATGAATAGTGAATCTGGGAAGGTGAGGGGATTTCTAATATGCAGAAAAGTGAGAGAATGACAGGGAAATAATAAATATTGTTCATAAAACAAATCAAGTAAAACATAACTTTGTACAAAACTCAATATAAAAAATTACCAACACCATATCAACAATCATTGTGTATCGAACTGTTTGTTGTCACAACATTTAAATTTCTCAAAACTTCTCAATTAGAAAAGTATGTGCAATCATACTCATAATCGAAACAACTTTCCATTCAACAGTCCTGTCAAGAAAGTGTTTGATCTTTAATTTCTTTCCTTTCCTTTTAAGAATTTAAAGAAAACACACAACAACATTACTCCACCTCTATCCCATAATGCATCACTATAAAAATATTATACATTGTCTATCAACTTACAATTCGGCCAATTAAAACATATGCACATGTCCCTTTCCAAATCAAATAGACTTCAAAAACATCTCTGATTACATACATTCTTCATCATATCAACAATTAAGTTTTTGCAACGGAACCAAAATCAACATAAAACTTTGAACCTCATCATTGTCGATGTAACCATTTCCAATATGCACGATGATTCAATAATATATGCGTAGTGAATATAATCAAATACACATAGTCGTCATTTCCAATTTGCAATTAAGACCACGTTGTAAGGACACAGTGAGTGGAAACAATAACGAGAGGATAACATCCCTAGAATGTACATAATTATCTGTTCCCAATCGTAACTCCTCAACCAGTTTAATCATGGAAAGACGAGATAAGCACTCAACGAAAAATTCCATACCACTCCACTTGATAACCAATATTTGAAAACCAAGAAGATTCCCAAGAGGAGCAAGAACAGTTGGAGATTTAAAATCGAGCTCTGTCGAAAACAAAAACAAGGAGACAATCAAGAGCGTTTTCATTCAACAATAGCATAGAGAACTAGATATTCTTAGAGGCATATCAACCACAGGCAAAGACCCTTTCGATACAAGCACAGTATAAATCCACAGGGTTTCCTTATAACTCTCGGTCTAGGAAATAGAACAACAATTAGCCACAGAGGAAGAAACAACGAGTAGGGTAGAAAAACCAATGCACATAGTGCATTTTATGCTTGCAGAGGAGAGGCGGATTTCCATTGAATAGTGACAGTTATAGGGAATACACAGAGATATAACCTCTGTCTATTTTCTTAAGAACCGAACCATCTGAAAACAATACCAGTGAGGACGCCTAACACCGAGGCATAACTTATATCAACGCAGAACCATACAATATATATCAACATTGTGGCCACCCTAAGACCAATTCTTGAGATACTTTGGTGCCAATACAATGAGCATGAGTCTAGGACCATGACTTTGGTATGAAAAATACACAGCAACCAACTAGCAATCTGAATGCGACCTGATAGGGTTATACTCATGACTGTGAGGAAGAAACCGAAAATAATACACAAAGTGAAACCCTCCACCATTAAAACACAGAGTTATAATACCACATTCACTTAATATCCACAGAAACCCACCATGATTTTAACCAACAGAGCAACCAGCGAATGCCCAACTCAAACAAAAAAACAATTCTTTTTCTTGCAATCTGAACAATTACACAGTCATTCCAGAGAGAAAAATCACGCATTTACACAGTTGCAATTCTCAGGAAAAAACAAACCCAAGCATTATTGATCCATTGTTTGATCATACACAGAGAATAAGTCATGGATGGGGTGAAAAGGAACCATACCTATAATAGAGAGCTTAAAAGGGAGAGTTGGTTGAGCGTTTTCTTCCCAAGCCTGAAATGCGGAGCTTAACCACCAACAGACTGAAATGCAACAAATAAAAATACTAGGGTGATGGACTGATGGGGAGAGTATTGAGTGAAGTGCATTTACTGCACATCGCTTCCACCTCCTATCCTATTCAATTCGAAGTACACGAAATCTAAACCTTCACCCATGCATTAAAGCATGTAATCAATTTCCAAACCATTGAAATCTACGACAATATTCCTTGCCCAATGCACCACCCAAATCATTCACACGCTACCCTTTTCCAAGCTTCTTATGCCACACAATATGTATTGCAATTTCATATGCACCCAAAATAAATCAAATGAAAATTGCATAGCCACTAACCAACATATAATAGTTAGGACTAACACTACCTTTCCATTTGCACATAACCTTTAACATAGCTTATACATAGATCCTTTCTTCTTAGGATTTTTTTCATAAGTTTATTTTCTTTGTTTTGGTTATGTTATTACTAACATTTATTTTGTGTATGTGGCCAGGTAGTAGATCACAATGATTTGTGACATGATCAAATCATATCAATTGTAAATATATGTCCATCATAACCTAAAAATAATGCTTTGAATTGTAGAAACATCCCATAAAATGCATCATCCACATGTTGCTATGTCAAAATGAAACGAAGACTGCATTGTCAACCATGTAGGACTGTGTAAGTAGCATCAAAAAAGCAGCAAAAATTGTGTGATATGTCTATCTTTTAGCCTTCAGTCTACAGGGGGTCCCACCTACTAGTATTATATTATTAGCATAGTTTAAATAATAGGGCTTTAGCAATACTTTGCGGGAGAAATTCCTTGTTGAGATTTTAATCATAAACAAGGTGTGCACCACCTTAGCTCCACAATATCTAAGATAAATCACCAAAATACATTTGCACGAGAGATCTCCAATTTTCCCAAAGAGGATGCAAATTTCAGCCAAGTATCCTTCTCCAAATGGGAGAGTTATGTTCTAAAATGAAATGAAATTATTCTTATTTATACAAAAATTCTAAAAATTGTTTGTCCAATTAAAAAGGGTAAAACACAAAATAAGGGAGACATTTCCCTTTACTTTTCCCATTTACAACTTTAAAAATTAATTTTCACATAAGAAATCCCTAAAAAATCACGACATCACCCTTCTAGGGAAACGTTTTAGCACTTGGAGCAAGTCCTTGAGATTGGGGATGAAATGTTGGGCCTCCAAAGGCCTCCTCCTTGTGTGTTAGGGTATTCTCTATCAATATAAGAATTATCCTCATCAAAAAGTTCCAAGTGTCAATCAAGTCAACACCACCACCACCAAACCCTATCCTCAACAAGATGTCAAGCCCCAAGATGTAGCACTCTAGCTTCCAAAGGAAAATCATTGGGGTGTTGAAGGGATAGGAGAGGTCCTATAAGGTATCTCTCAAGATTCCAAAGGCTATAATCATCATCTGGTGTGCAGGATATGGTATCCAACATGTGGGATTATTTCCCCAATGAAGGCCTAAGTTGGGCTTGTTCCTCCAAATCGTCCACTAGTCAAGGTCCTGCAAAGACAAACAAGTGCATCCTCTAAGGATCTCAATTCAAAGCATCATGGAAAGTAAAATCACATTTAATATAAGATTCATTCAAGCATGTACATCAAAAACTACCTCATCAAATTAAACAGGTTCTCAAAGACCCTATGCAATTTTCCAAGTTTAGGTATAAGAGGGTTGACAAGGTGACCTATTGGGTGAATCATCCATTGAGTCAAGGAGTGTTTCCTAGGTGGAGACCTCTCTAATTCATGTGGAAAATATAAAGTGGATGGGGGGTTAAAAAATTTGGGCATGGGGTTCATGGCATACAATGGTTTGTATTGTCTCATTTATGGGTTCATTTGTAGAGTGTGTGTTGCTCCTTCATTTCCAATGCATCTTTTTTCCAAGCCCATTTATTGCATTTTTTTTTCTTTTTATATTTTTCCGAGTTGAAGCCAAGGTGGTATTTCTACCTAAGAATGAAAAATATCTCCCACCTTGACTCTACCCTGATCACATTATGCTTCCTCAAGTTGAATACAATGTGTGGGGCTTCTACCTAAGCATGAAAAACATTTCTCACACACGCTCTACCTTGGTTGGAATTTTTATATTGATATTTTTCATGGGTTCCATCAGTATCTTATGAGAGACATTTCATTGTCCTTGAGATCCCTGGGCGAGCATCTAGAAGGTTTATGATTGGATTTTATCTTTTTCTAGCTACAAACCTCTGGGTCTTCATCCCCTTCTTCCCATGAAATGATATACAATCCCTTCTTCAGTCAATACACCCAAAAATCCCAAAATATAAGGATATGAACACGGGGTGAAGTGATGAAAAATGATAAGTATGATCAGCAGTGGCACGATGACTTGTCAAGGAGACATCCCAGTAGCAAACCAATCCCTAAGGGTGACCACTTATTGGGTGCAATGTCAACCACCAAGGTGAAATAGGGAAAAGAGAATAAATTCCAAGAAAACGTTCTATAATAAAAATAATATTTAAATGCAACATACCCAAATACCTCAAATATTAAAGTGGCACTTACCAAAATACATGACTTGTACCCCATGGAGCAAGAATCGTCATCTTTCAGAAGCAAGCTAATGTGGTGGATACCATCATGATGAACCTGAGATATGTGGTGGTGTAGTGGACCTATGTTTGTGTAATTAGACGTTGTAAGCCATCAGTCTTCTAGTACTCCATGTCTACAACTTGAGGGTCTCGATACATAATATCCTTAGTTATCCCTAGAAATCAAGGATAACATCTAGCTCCTACTCAGGGACATGTAATCAATGTAGAGTGTATGAGAACCTCAACATCTCCTGGTCGACCTTGTTCCTACATTGAAACATAAAACCGGAAAATAAAGGGTGGATCTATCACCCTTTGTCCATATACATCGAAAATAAAATAAAAACTTCAAAATTGACAACTAACATATAAAAGATTGTTTTAGCATTTTTTCAAAAATTTCTAAACTAAATATGTAATATGATGAAAGCAATATGCAAGTAGAGAAAAATAAAACATGTAATCTGGCTAAGCTACTATGAGCAATAAAGATGCACATTTCAGGAAGCAAGATGACCTACCTACTCACCTGGGCCCTGGGGCCTAAAGAAGTCAAGTTCCTTGAATGTAGGGTCAGAGAATATGCCCATGTACTGGTAATGGAATCTTTCTCCCATCCAAGGTTTTCAAGTAGCATTTTTTTTTCTCGAAATCCTTCTTGATGATATAAGGTCCAAGCCAAGAGTTGTCATCCTTCTGATCATATTTAGGCTTTCCCTTCCTCTTATCCCACATGAAAGCAAGAATTCCTTAATTGTATTTGATGTAAGATATATCCTTGCTGTAAAGATAGGAAGGAGGTTCTGTGTTGAATGCATCTTTAATATCTTTCATACATTCTTGATCTCCTTTCTTTAATATTTTAACAGACCTTGGCTATTTCCCTTGTAAATTTGCAAGCTTCTCCTTGTATTAATTCATCCTTGGGAGTAGTGTATCTATACAATCTTCCTACACAAAAATTAGGTCCCATGGATCATACTCGATGATCTAGGGAGGTACATCAAAGTCACACTCACTAGTGTAATCAAGACTATTGGGATCCGCCACATTCTTCCCAACCCTCTCCCAACTATATAGAATCTCAAAATTACCATCCCCCATGGGAATATGTGTGTGGGTGAGATCCATACTGAGAAAACCCCCTAGAGTTGCGGACCAACTTCTTGATAAAATAATTCCCCAAGAGTTTGGAACATCAATCATGACTATGTTCATAATGAGGTTGATATGAGGAAAATCCAACAAATAGACTTCAGCGTCTTCCACAAGCCCGTAAACCTTGATTTTATTGAAATTAATAGCATATACATTCTTGTATGTTCAGGTTGTAATGTCCCCACTTTGGGGCATCATCACAGTGCAGAGGGTTATGATGACCAGAGTAGCCAAATGGAGGTTATAGCGAGTATAGGGGTTATTGAGAGGCATTGTGGGGTCTATCTTTCATTTCTAATCATATTCCATCATTATGAGCCATTCCTCACAGGTTGGCTTTGGTTCCGTTTCATTCCGACGATTTCCATGATTTTGACTATTTTGAGCTATAAGTCAATGAAATTCACTGAAGAGGTCATTTTGGGCAAATTACTTGGAGGAACCTCTCAGTGTAATAGCTCGTTGGAATCGGGAGGAGAAACACTACAGGATGGGATGGCTA
>ML782641.1:1066990-1104302 GCA_009831015.1 Picea engelmannii
AGAAAACACTTGCAAGGGCACCTTAAAAGAGCACTTAACCTATAAAACATTGAGCAGAAAGTACATGATAGTTTGTTGTCCTAAAACAGCAAAAGAAGACAGCAAAACAGTTGAAACTTAGAGCCATACTAAGGTCAAGGACAAACCTTAGTTGGCAGCCTCATAGGACCTCAGAATTTCAACACATACACCCTCTTAGCTTAAACCCTAGCTAGAGAAACTTGTCTTGGGAAGTAAAAGGGATTACACCCCCAAAGAGGTAGCTTCTCTAGCTCTTTGTTTATTTGACTCCATTAACCCAATAGTAAAGGCACCAGTCATACTTTTTTTCCATTGGAGATACAAAAGCATTGTCTTTAGAAATGCAATTTTTGATCTTTTAAAAGGTTTATTTCTTGAAGTTGGTTTGCCTCATCAAGAGGAATATTCCCCTACTAGGGTGTCCCCTCTCTCCCACTAATCTAACTGTTGTTACAAACTTTAACCTACAACTATTAGGGTTGCATAACCCTAGCTACCTATTCACTCTTAACTCCTAAACCAACCCTAGACTAGCTCTTAAATTTTGTACACTAACTCTACCAACTAGGGCACACCTTTTTGTCTAGTTCTTGGCACTTTTCCATGGTTCATTTTTCTATTTCATGACATCAAATGCTACAACCATAAGGCTGCAATTTTCTACAGAAAAATACATTGTTATAATATCTTGCCTTCTTGACGCAGCCCACGCCCGCAAGCACGTCCGCTCACAGGATCTTTCCTTCACTTACGGCCCGAAGAACTCCAAGGTTCTTCTATTTCCCTGTCGGGAAATCTGCACCCACAGAACTTTTCGCGCGATCCCCTCTCCTTACAAATTGGAGGATCAGAACTCGCGACTTCGCGAATCCAAAGGTCAGCGGTCGAGTGTTGGTTCTACGAATCCCCGAACGCCGATACAAGTCAACGCTGACCTTTCCCTTCTCCTATCGGGATTTCTTCTATCGTGATTTCGCTACTCGCGATGTCGAACGACCTATCCTTCAAACTCCCGAACCCCGATATGTTGATTACCCGACACATGCGCGAGTTGACTTTTCCACGTCCCGTCACCTCGTCGGGATTTCGGACTTCGCTATATCGCGAATCCTGATGTCAATGTTTCAGGACTTCTCACAGCGAAACCCCGAAATGGTGTGCCACCTGTCCACTCACCAACTCCATTGTGGCCCCACACTATTCTCGTACCGGTCGGGATATCGTGTATCGCAATATCGCGATTCCCGTTGCAATATTTCGGAGTTTCGATCCACGAAATCCCGATACACAATATACGTATAGATCCAACGGCCCTTGTGTCTTGGATCAATGGCTCTGCCCCTCCTGAGCTTTTAGCCTGTAGAGAATATGACGTTGTATCTCCCTTGCACCTCCGCAAGATCTAACGGCCCACGGATTATCGCGAATTCTCCTTGGAGAATACCAACCGTCCGTCCGTCCTTAATGAAATCTGCGAAATGAACCAAGTGTTCCTCCACGGAACTCGTCCTCCTGCGTGCAAACTTGCAACGCTTGTTTAAACACTTCACAGCACAAACTCCCTGTGCTTCTCTTGGCGATTTCTTGAAGGTTCTATACCTCCTGATCTTTTTCACGACTTCCAAGTCCTTCAGAAAAACTCTTGCACGCACTTCTTGTGGAAAACCTTCCAAACACGTCTAAGTGTTGAAGTCTTTTGACTCTGCGCACACCTGCAGCAGTAGTCTCCCAAATCTCTGCTCAGATTCGCAACTCTGAGGCTTAGCTTGGCCTGCGCACTCCTTTCACGGCTCATGTGCCCAACTGCACTTCCGGGAAATGAGGACAAAAGTAAAACTATCTGAGCTTCAGAGACGCACCCTGAATTCTTGTCGACGCACTCCTTACGGACACTTCAACTGCACTCCTTGCAGAAATTCTTACTCAGAGAGAGAAACAATTGAAACTCATTCTTTCATCCTCTCAGACTTCAATTCAAACATGAAATCACACACACAGCATATAAAGAAAATGTATGACAGGAAGCAAACATTCATGATCATATCATTCAGCATCAATACACAAAGAATAGACACAAAACCATAAATTTGAATCAACTCTTCTATTAATCCAAATATCTGTACATGGGTTTTCTTACACAGCTCTCTGCTTGCTCTTGCTCAAATGCTCCTCAATTCAATAATGTTACAATGCACAATGAGGGTGTTTATATCCCGTCTCCCTCTTGTGCTCTACAACTGTCTAGTCTAGAATTAAATTCTATCTACTTTACATTAACTACTTTAAATGCCTTCTACCTACTAAGGACGAGAGCTAAAGGCTCAAGGTCTGTTTACATTTTACAAGTGCGCCTCATCTTAATGACTACATTTAAGATTGCGCAACAATTTCAAAGTGATTTCAAAATTTGTGTTGGGTGTTTGTCCAGCTATCCTCCATTTTCGCGCTAGCTCGCTTGATATGGGAGATGCTCCTGCATCATACTCCATGTTTCTGTATCTCTTCTTCAATCTCCCAGCCGGCATCTTCAACTGGATGGTTCTTCCATTTGACCAAATACTCAAAGTATTGTTTTTGCTTGGTCCTCTTTCTTACTCTCTTATCCAGTATGCGCTCCATCTGCGGCTTCTCTGCAACTGGCATCTGTTTCGCCCACTGGATCACTGGCTTCTCATCTCCAGTCTCTGCTACCCCATCCTTATATGGGTATAAATTCGAGATATTGAATATCGGAGAAATTTCGATCCCATCGGGTAATTCAATCTTATAAGCGTTTGCCCCAAATTTCCTCAAGACCCTACATGGTCTGATTTTCTTCATCTTTAGCTTATTATATGTTCCTCTTGGGAACCGTTCCTTCCTCAAATGTGCCAGAACCAGATCACCAACCTCAAACTGAAGTTGTCTTCTATGTTGATCGGCTCTGTGCTTATATTCCTGACTTGAATTCTGCAACCGCTCCTTCACCCAGCTGTGAAGTTCCTTCATTGCTTCTGCGAACTCTTCTGCACTAGCGCTCCTAGTCGCAGTCTGTTTTGAATCCCTCAGTTCAGAAATTCCTCTTAGTTGCATGCCATAGACAACCTGAAATGGAATTTTCCCTGTGCTCCGATTCACTGAGTCGTTGTACGCAAATTCTGCCTGCGGTAATATATTGTCCCACTGGCTGTGGTGCTCTGTCACCAAGCTTCTCAGTAAGTCTCCCAGACTTCTGTTGACCACCTTTGTTTGTCCATCCATCTGAGGATGATAAGCCGAACTAAATTCTAAGTTAGTTCCCAGCTTCTTCCATAAGGTCCTCCAAAAATACCCTATGAACTTCGTATCTCGATCTGAAACTATACTCCTCGGGAACCCATGAAGTCGAATGACCTCTTTGAAAAACAGGTTCGCGATGTGAGTCGCGTCACTGGTTTTCTGACATGGAATGAAGTGTGCCATTTTGGAAAATCTATCCACTACCACAAAGATTGAATCAACACCTTTTTGTGTTCTTGGCAACCCTAATACAAAATCCATGTTGATTGCGTCCCACGGCCTCTCTGGTATGGGCAATGGTTGATAGAACCCTGCATTTTGCTTCCTCCCCTTCGAATGCTGGCAAATTTTGCATATATCCACGAATCTCTTGACATCTGCTCACATTCCCAGCCAAAAATATGACTCGTTCAACTTCGCGAACGTTTTGTCGTGACCAAAGTGCCCTGTCGATCCTCCACTGTGTTTCTCCTTCAGCAAGTTCTCCCTCATGGAGCATTTCGGAATACACAGTTGATTACCCTTAAACAACAATCCTTCCTGGATCATGTACTCATCCCACTGGCTTCTATCTCTGAGAACTGGATTCTCAGTTGCTTCATACGCCTCCTTGAAATCTTGATCATCAGCGTACATGTTCCTGAGATCATCAAAACCCAGCGTTTTGACTCTGAACTCCTGCAACAGCAAACACTTCCTGCTCAAAGCATCAACAACTTTGTTAGCAGTACCAGAAATATGTTTTATCACAAAAGTGAAACTCTGCATGTACTCAACCCATTTGACATGTTTTTTATTCAACTTCTCCTGTTGACTCACAAACTGCAATGCATGATTATCACTGTATAAAACAAACTCTTTCGGGATTAAGTAATGCCTCCATTTCTTCAATGCCTGTATGATAGCATAGAACTCCTTATCATATGTGGAGTACTTCAATTTCACTCCATTCAGCTTCTCGCTGAAATATGCTATCGGCCTGTCTTCTTGACTTAAGACTACCCCGATTGCAAATCCACTTGCATCGCATTTCACCTGAAATGTCTTCAGGAAATCCGGCAACACCAAAACCGGTTGTTTTGTGATCTTCCGCTTTAACAAATTAAAGATTTTCTCAGCTTCTATTGTCCAGTGAAAGGACTTGTGTCTCTTCTTCACTGTATCCATCATTGTTGCGCTAATTCCACTAAAATTCCTGATGAACTTTCGATAGAAACTAGTCAATCCGTGAAAACTTCTCACCTCGAATATATTCTTCGGTGATGGCCAATTCTTGATTACCTCCACCTTATATAGATCCATCCTCAACTCATTTGTTGAAATAACAAAACCTAAGTAAATAATATCTATCTTCATGAATGAGGATTTCTTCATGTTTATCAACAGCTTCTCCTATTGTAATTTCTGCATCACTGTAGCCAAATGCTTCAAGTGTTCTGCCACTATTTTACTGAAAATCAGTATGTCATCCAAATACACAATGACAAATTTTCCGATGAACTCCCTCAGGACTTCGTTCATCAACCTCATGAAGGTACTCAGCGCATTTGTTAAGCCAAATGGCATAACAAGCCATTCATACAACCCTTCATTGGTTTTGAATGTTGTCTTCCATTCATAGCCTTCTCTCATGCGAATCTGATGATAACCGCTTTTCAAATCAATCTTTGAATAGTATTTTTCTCCACTTAAGCAATCCATCAGATCATCCATCCTCGGCAATGGAAATATGTACCTGATGGTTATCTTATTAATTTCCCTTGAGTCAGTACACATCCTCCAGCCTCCATCTTTCTTCGGACTGAGTACCATCAAAACAGCACACAGACTCAGCTTTCCCTGACCAAACCTTTGTCCAACAAATCCTGGACTTGCCTCTTAACCTCTTCATTCTCTTGCGGCGTCAATCTGTACACAGCTTTGTTTGGAAAACTGGCTTCTGGTATGAGATCAATATGATGACTCACACTTCTTACCGATGGAAACGAATGAGGTAGTTCGTCCACTATCATGCCAGTGAACTCTTCCAGCAGTTCCTGAACTTCCTCTGGTAAATCATCCACTCTTATGCTAGTCAAAACAATCCTCGGTTTTCTGACCATAAAGAATTGTGGATCTTCCTTCTTCTTAACCTCTGTAATAAGTTCCTTCCCACTCATGAGAAGTACAGTGTTTCTTACTTCCGGCTTCACTTCCTTATCCTTGATCGGAAGCAACATGTGTGTCCTCCCATTCTTCTCCAGGGTGTATGTGTTCATTCTCCCATAATGAATCACATTCATATCATATTGCCATGGTCTACCCAGGAATAGGTGACAAACATCCATAGGAATGACATCACACAAGATTTTATCATTATATCCTCCTATCTTGAATTCAACCAAGCATTGTTTAGTGACAGTTACCTGGTGTCCTTTCTGTAGCCACGAAACTCTGTATGGGCTTGGATGGTCAGTCGTCTCCAGTTCCAGCTTCTCTACCATCTCTGTAGATACGAGATTATCCATGCTACCATTGTCTACAATAACCTTGCATACCCTGTCCTTGGTCTTGCAAACAATCTTGAAAAGTCTGGTCCTTTGGATTGAACTTTCCACCTCCTTCTCGGGTGTCAAAAGGATTTTTCGCATCATGAGCGATCTTCCGCCTTCAGCGTCTTCTGCCTCAACATCCCACCTCTGCGCTTCGGTGATGTGAGATTCTCCAATGTCCTTCTTTTTATCTGGACACTCGTAAGACTTGTGCCCATTCTTTCCACATGTGAAGCATGTAATTACTCCACCTCTTCCTCTTCCTCTGCCTCTAGTATGAGGAAAAGTGTTGTTGTCAGCATAATCTCCTTTATGCTCAGTATGTTGTCCTCTCTGTTCAGCATATGGTTTCCCTCGCTGTGAGGTTCCACCTCTCTCTGTTCATGTCTGAGGTTTCTTCCATTCCTCCTTGGGCTTCTGATATTTGTCTTGGGCAACTGATTTGCCTCTGGGCTGACTTCTGCCTCGGCCCCTCTGACTTTGCTTTCGGCTCAGCTTCTCTTCAGCTTTCAGAGCCATATGATAAGCATCTTCCACCCTTCGAATGGTTACCATGCTCATCTCATCCTGGATATCATATCTCAGGCCATTCATGTATCTGGCAAATTTTTCATCATCGCTTTCCCAATGACCTGCTCTGATGTTCAGTTTATAGAATTCCTCAGTGTATTCTTTCACTGTCATCAGCTTCTGTCTCAGGTTCTGCATTCTCCTGAACAGAGTAATTTGATAGTCTCTGGGGATGAATTCCGCCTTCATCTTCGCGATCATCCTGTCCCAGCTTTTGATCTTCTGCTTGCCCTTGCAGCGTCTGTCAGCTTGTAGTTCATCCCACCACAATGTTGCATGTCCCTTCAAGCGTGTGACAGCATGCTTGACTTTCTTGTCCTCTTCGACGTCTTCATAGTCAAAGTATGTGTCTAGAGCTCTAATCCAGTCTAGAATCTCCTCTGCATCCAAGTTTCCCTCATAAACTGGAATGTCCATCTTTGCTCTTGCACCCATCCTGGCAATAGCTCTGATCAAACGCTCGTTTGATGCATCTTCGGCTGCCACTTCTTCTTCTCGTTCAGCCTCAATTTTTCTCTCGGAATCACTGAGATCCCCAGCACTAGCTGTGCGTCTTTGTGTTGTCTCCATATCTTCGAGTCTAGCTCAGAGATCATGCATTTGTCTCTCCATGACTGGATTTGTTATCTGCCTGCCTCTTCTTTGTGTCATTTCTCTATCCTCTAGATCGGGTGTCTGCATATCCCTTCTTCTTGGCGGCATGGTAAATTCTTCTTCCTCTCTGCTACAGAAAGAAAAGAACCTTTCTGTGCTATGATACCAAACTTGACATAGGTCGCGCCCGCAAGCATGTCCACTCACAGGATCTTTCCTTCACTTACGGCCCGAAGAACTCCAAGGTTCTTCTATTTCCCTGTCGGGAAATCTGCACCCACAGAACTTTTCGCGCGATCCCCTCTCTTTACAAATCGGAGGATCGGAACTCGCGACTTCGTGAATCCAAAGGTCAGTAGTCAAGTGTTGGTTCTACGAATCCCCGAACACCGATACAAGTCAATGTTGACCTTTCCCTTCTCCTATAGGGATTTCTTCTATCGCGATTTCGCTACTCGCGATGTCGAACGACCTGTCCTTCAAACTCCCAAACCCCGATATGTCGATTACCCAACACATGCGCGAGTTGACTTTTCCACGTCCCGTCACCTCGTCGAGATTTCGGACTTCGCTATATCGCGAATCCTGATGTCAATGTTTCAAGACTTCTCGCGGTGAAACCCCGAAATGGTGTGCCACCTGTCCACTCACCGACTCCGCTGCGGCCCCACACTATTCTCGTACCCGTCGGGATATCGCGTATCACAATATCGCGATTCCCGTTGCAATATTTCGGAGTTTCGATCCACGAAATCCCGATACACGATATACGTATAGATCCAACAGCCCTTGTGGCTCGGATCAACGGCTCTGCCCCTCCTGAGCTTTTATCCTGTAGAGAATATGACGTCGTATCTCCCTTGCACCTCCGCAAGATCTAACGGCCCATGGATTATCGTGAATTCTCCTTGGAGAATACCAGCCGTTCGTCCGTCCTTAATGAAATCTACGAAATGAACCAAGTGTTCCTCCACGGAACTCGTCCTCCTACGTGAAAACTTGCAACGCCTGTTTAAACACTTCACGGCACAAACTCCATGTGCTTCTCTTGGTGATTTCTTGAAGGTTCTATACCTCCTGAGATTTTTCACGACTTCCAAGTCCTTCAGAAAAACTCTTGCACGCACTCCTTGCGGCAAACCTTCCAAACACATCTAAGTGTTGAAGTCTTTTGACTCTACGCACACCTGCAGCAGTAGTCTCCCAAATCTCTGCTCAGATTCGCAACTCTGAGGCTTAGCTTGGCCTGCGCACTCCTTGCACGGCTCCTGTGCCCAACTGCACTTCTGGGAAATGAAGACAAAAGTAAAACTATCTGAGCTTCAGAGATGCACCCTGAATTCTTGTCGACGCACTCCTTGCGAACACTTCAACTGCACTCCTTGCAGGAATTCTTACTCAGATAGAGAAACAATTGAAACTCATTCTTTCATCCTCTCAGACTTCAATTCAAACATGAAATCACACACACAGCACATAAATAAAATGTATGACAGGAAGAAAACATTCATGAGCATATCATTTAGCATCAATACACAGAGAATAGACACAAAACCATGAATTTGAATCAACTCTTCTATTAATCCAAATATATGTACACGGGTGTTCTTACACTGCTCTCTGCTTGCTCTTGCTCAAATGCTCCTCAAATCAATAATGTTACAATGCACAATGAGGGTGTCTATATCCCGTCTCCCTCTTGCGCTCTACAACTGTCTAGTCTAGAATTAAATTCTATCTACTTTACATTAACTACTTTAAATGCCTTCTACCTACTAAGGACGAGAGCTAAAGGCTCAAGGTCCGTTTACATTTTACAAGTGTGCCTCATCTTAATGACGACATTTAATATTGCGCAACAATTTCAAAGTGATTTCAAAATTTTTTATGGGTGCTTGTCTAGCTTTCCTCCGCTTCCGCGCTGGCTCGCTTGATATGGGAGATGCTCCTGCATCACTTCTTCAGCCTTAAAGTGTCATTTTTCAGTTATAATTGATAGCCATACTCATTGACAATATTATTGATTGATCTCATGATTTACATGTTGATTTGAATGTATTACTTTCTGATATAAAATTTCATCTACTGCTTCAAATTAGGGACAGCAAGATTAACTTGTTGATCCATACTAACATATATCATTGCAAGTTGGATTTTATTGTGTCTCGGGCAGGTACAATCATCTGGAGGAGTACTATACTTGTGGGGAAAAAATTACTTGAATAACAAGGCATCTCTTCCCACCTTTCATTCCACTTAGACTTGACCTCTAGGGGCTTCATTTCCTTTTATCTCCATCTCCATCCCCCTAAGGTCATCGGGATCGCCTCCCTAGAGTGACCTAGTTACTCTTGAAGTGCGGGACCTATATCGAGGTTACATTGGGTGTAGGATTCCCAAGTTGTAGAAATTTATTTGTGGTTGGTTCAAGCTTTTCCCAACCTACAACTTGCACTATAATAGTACCAACAATAATCAAGTGTTACTAGCAATAACAATGGAAATAAAGATTGTTACTCTGGTTACAACACATACTTAAATTGCAGCAATATAAGGAAATATTAAACCTGATATGTAAACCTGCTTGGAAACATTACTGGATAAAGAACATACTCATCATCCTTCTCTTCAACATATGTTACATGTGCATGGTGCTTCTTCTTTCCCTTTTCATATTTAAGAGAACATTGTTTGGCATAATTTCCCATCTCTTGGGAGTTGTAGCATATGATATTTGATGTATACTTCCTATAGCGTGGTTTCTTCCCTTTCCTTTCTCTTATTTACTTGGGTAGCAAGTGCTTTATTTTCATCATCATTAATTTTCAATGATTTTGATATCAACATGGATTCCTCTAGGGTGAAATCAGCCCATAGTTTGTTGAATTTGGGAAATTTTATTCTAGCACAAATCCATTGAACAAATGGATCCCAAGAGGAGGGAAATCCATTAAGTGTAGTAGTCATGAGTTCATCGGCTTCTACTAGATATCCAATGGCTACTAACTGGTATTTGATCGGGGAAATCCTCATGAAATAGTTGGATATTGTTTCTGAATTGTTCATGGTCATGTTTCTAAGTTGATGTCGTAGAGTAAGATTTCGACTGGTATTGTTTCTTTCATAAAGTCTAGTTATGGAATCAAACATTTCCTTCGAAGTATTCATTTATGATACATTAGGTATCAAATGATCATTTATTCAGTCTGTCAAGATCCTCTTGGCCTTGACCTCATTCTTCCTAAACTTTGCTTTGGCGTTTTCTTCTTCTGGTTTTGGAAGAATCAGTTTGATGTGATCCAATAGATCATTCTCTTCTATAATGAGAATAACTTTGTGCTTATGTGATATGAAGTTATCTGGTCCATCTAATCTATCTTCAACTCTCATGTTGGTTGCCATTTTTCACTGGTAGAAACCCTAGCACTGAAAAACCTCAATTTCTCAAACTTTACCAAACGTCCTTGGGATAGTGCTCAATGATGTTAACAAAGTATTGCAGCTGCAAGGTGTTGCAAGATGTCACTGTAGAGATCTTCCTTCTAGTGGTCAAATTTTTCTGAAGGTAACCAGCTCTGATACCATTTTGAATTTTCTATATGAGATGATATATGAGATAATATTGTATATGAGATTCTATGATAGGTTTATATTACAATGATGAATGTGTCAAATATATAGAGAGCCTAAAGGCACATATGGTGACCATCCATGAAAGCATGTGTCTCTAATAATTATAATAACTATTTATTATTATTATTAATATTAATCTTGGAGAATGTCTTCCCAATGTTGTACAAACATCAACAAAGACCTCTCTAAGTCATGTGGAAAAGATGAAGTGGATGGGGGGTTAAAAAATTTGGGCATGGGGTTCATGACATACAAGATTTTGTATTCTCTCATTTATGGGTGCCTTTGTAGAGAGTGTGTTGCACCTTCGTTTTCAATGCATCCTTTTTCCAATCTCATTTATTACCTTTTTTTTTCTTTTTAGATGTTTCCAGGTTGAAACCAAGCTGGGGCTTCTACCTAAGAATGAAAAAAATTCCCACTTTGACTCTACCATGGTCACATTATGCTTCCTCAAGTTAAAGACAATGTGTGGGGATTATACCTAAGCATGAAAAACATTTCCATGCACACTCTACCTTGGTTAGCATTTTTATATTTTTATTTTTCACGGGTCCCATCATTTTCTTATGAGAGACATTTCATTGTCCTCGAGATTCTTGGACGATCATCTAGAAGGTTTATGATTGGAATTTATCGTTTTCCAGCTACAAACCACTGGGCCTTTTCCCCTTCTTCCCATGAAATGAGATACAATCCCTTCTTGGGTCAATACACCCAAAAATACCAAAATATAAGGAGACAAACAAGGGGTGAAGTGATGAAAACTGATAAATATGATCAAGAGTGGTATGATGACTTTTCAAGGAGACCTCCAAGTAGAAAACCCATCCCTAAGGGTGACCATTTACTAGGGCACAATGTCAACCACCAAGGTGAAATAGGGAAAAGAGCATAAATTCCAAGAAAAATTTATATAATCAAAAGAGGCTTTAAATGCAACATATTAAAATGCCTGAAATATTAAAGTGGCACTTACCACAATATCTGACTTGTACCTCATGGAGAAAGAACCATCATCTTTTGGAAGAAAGTTTATGTCGTGGATACCATCATGATGAACCTGAGATCTTTGGTGGTGAAGTGGGCCTATGTCTGTGCAATTAGACGTTGTTAGCCATCAGTCTCTTGGTACTCTATGTCTGCAACCTAAGGGCCTCAAAACATTATCTCCTTAGTTATCCCTGGAAATCAGGGATAGTCGTGCCTATACAGGTCTTATTGAGTTGGTGCTCAGTTACTGAGGAGATTGGTGTCTCCAGTAGGTTGGTTCCTACACAATATCTTATTAAGTTGGTGCTCATCTGAGGATATCAATGTCACTACTAGGTTAGGTCCTACCAGATTTATAACAGTATGTTGTTTCTTACATAAATTTTTAAAGATATTTTTTTATGGTTTTCTCCCGCAAGGGTTTCCAACTTAAACTTTATGTACCATGATTTTAGTTTACATGCATTTGCTATTTTAAAATTAATAAATGAATGATGAATGATCAATTTAAGTAAAATTTATCTTATACTAATTCATGCCACCCTCTCAATATAAGAATAAGTTCAACAATTAGTATCAAACCAGTTTCTTTTAGAAACAGTCTAACAACTAAAAGGTAGATCTCATGAGAACACATGGTTAGTCAAGAAGGTTTCTCCACTAACAAGGATCCATTGTTTGAAGGAATAAAATATTCATTATGGAGTATAAGGATGTGGACTTATCGAATGCATCTTGGGTTTGATATTTGGAAATTAGTTGTGACTAGGTATACAACCCCAAAAACTCCACCAACAGACAATGTTGGGAAGAAGGATAGTGAACATAATGCAAAATCCATGAATGATATCTTGTGTGGTCTATTAGAATCGGAATTTGGCAAGGTTATGCATTGTGAATTGGAAAAAGATATTTGGGACAAACTTCAAAACTTCTATGAAGACGATGACAAGGTGAAGAGGGAAAAGTTTCAAACTCATAAAAGACAGTTCAAGAGTTTGAAAATGAAAGACAAAGAAAATGTTGTAGCCTATTTCCTTTGAGTGTATAAACTTGTCAACACTATTAGAGGACTTAGTGAGAAGGTTGAAGAACCAATTATTGTGCAAAAGGTGCTAAGGCATCTCCCCTTAATATTTTATGCCAAGGTCTCTATCATTGAAGAAATGAAGGATCTGGAGAAACTGAAGATGGATGAGCTACATGGGATTCTCACTACATACGAGATGAGGATAGAAAAAGAAAGTCTAGCATAGAAGGAATCATATTTTAAATCATCAAAGAAGACAAAAGGACACAAATTCTATGGTTTTACAACCATGAATCAGATACAGAAGAAGCACAATTTGTGAGAAAGCTAAAAAGAGGATCTAGAAAATATAAAGGTAAGATACCTTTCAAATGTTTTAATTATGGTCAAGTAGGAAAATGTTTTGTTAAATCTCCATATGAAAAAAGGGAATACAGTAATGATGAGGATAGTAATTAAAAAGAAGAACGTAACAATAAAAGAAAACCTTATAGTCACAAAAAAGGGAAATAAACTAAGAAGAAGATATTTTTCTCTAGAGAGAACAGTAACTCGTCTAAAGAAAGTGATGGATAAGTTTTTGATATTGACAAAGAATAATTCCTCTTCATAGCCATGGATACAAATTATATTGATAAAGAAAATGAAGACAATCATAAACAAAAATCAAAATCACAAAAACAAGACACTGGTGGGGAAGTGAATCTTGAAGCAAAACTCGTTAGTTCCTTAGAAGAAATAGGAAGGCTCGGGTGGAAGAATAAAAACAAGAAAGAACAATTGCAGAAATATGAAAATAAGGATCATGATATTTTATGAAGAAAAAAAAAACAAATATTATCTTGAAGACTCAACTAGAAGAGGAAAAAAAGATAGAAGTAGTGGTGAGAAGCCAATTGAAAGAAAAGAAAGAAAATTGCAAGAAGCTAGAAGTTGAAATAGTTTCCTTAAGAAATGAACTAGAGAAAACAACTGATTAGTTAAATAGAATCTTGAAGTTTGGAAAGAATACTAAAATCTTAGATAATATTCTTAGTTTCCAAAGGTTACCATTCATTAAGATAGGTATTGAATACAACGAAAAATAAAAGACCCTCGAGGGAGATGAAAGCACTAAGGTCACAAAGCCATCAGAAAAGGAAAATGAAGAAAATTCTAAAATCTATGCCAATATTCTCAAAGGCTCCATCCACAATGAAAGCAACAGCAGGAAAGGAAATGATGACTAGCAAAAATCCGATTCTTCTCACAAGAATGAGTTCAAAAGAGTCATTCCACCAAGAATACATTTCACAACCCGGTACCAAAATCTCTTTCTTGACTATTGTTTTTCTTGCAATAATTTTGGTCATAAAGCAATATATTGTATAGCTTATGCAAGAAGTGATCATGTGAGAGATAGAAATAGAGGTTCTTATAAAATCTCAAAGAATGATTATGTGAGAAACAAAACCAAAATTTCTCATGGGTTTGTTGATAGAAACTACAATTCATTTTCTTCTCTACTTGATTACATCATTAAATTTTATAAATGAAATAACTATGGGAACATAGCACATGAATATAGAAGCAACATGACAAAGTCTTCTAAACAAAACAAGGAAGAAGATGTTCTTCCCAAGAATAGAGAAGAATACACAAAGGCATGGAAAAGGAAGCAAGAAGAACCAAAGAAGGAAGAATGTGGACTTACAATGTATGCTCAAGACAAAGGAATCCAATGGTACCTTGATAGTGGATGTTCAAAACACATGACAGGGGATCATAACAAATTTCTCACCCTAAAAGAATAAAAAGAGGGAGTTTTACCTTTAGGGATAATTCTTCTACAAGGATAGTTGGAAAGGGTATCATTAGTCTTGATAATGGAAAGAATAAAACACATAATTTCTTGTATGTTGAAGGGTCAAGACTCAAAACACAATATTCTAAGTTCCAGTCAAATGTGTGATCAATATTATAACTTCACATTTCATTCTAAAGGATGTGAGATAAGGAAAGTAGGTTTAGGAAGATTAATGGAAAATGAAAACAGAACCTAGAGCAATGTATACACTCTCGATCAAGTCAAAGGAGAAAAATGTTTTATGGGAGTGATATCTCTCTCATATCATCAGTAAAGGGAAGCACAAGCTCATGGGAATCATCCATTTTCCATTGACATCAAAGTGCGAGAAGTTGCAAATAAAGGAAGAATTGCAAATACAAGGAAAGTTGCATACAAAGGGAGTATCAGAATTGACTAAGGGTTGCCATCAATGATAAAAGAGGATATTTTTGGAAATGTTGTTTTCATTTATTTCAAAGACAGGGGGAGTCTAAAAATGTCAAAGACGAAGATTGTAATATGAAGATTGTTGGAAATGTTGTTTTTGTATTTTTAATGCTCAGTTTGGATACCCTATCTTTGAAGGTTTTTTTTCTCTAAATACCAAGTGCAAATGGGAGCATGGGTTATATGGTTGGAAATATTATTTTGATACATTTCCAATTGTATATGGCACTCCCTCTAACTCGTTAGGAATGAAGATATGTGAATTTTTTTATTGGACAACCCAGCTAGAAAGTTCAAATCGACCCAACCGATCTTTACAGGTTCGCCCTAAAAGTGAGAAAAAAAAACACTATAAATATAGGATATATGTTTGTATTTGAATAGAATTCAAGCAACAAGATCAATTATGAGGTGTGCAGAATAGATTTGAGGTGCACAAGAGAAGCTAGATAGTAATCTTGGGGTCAAAAAGTGTGCAAGAGGAGTTTTCTTGGAGTTTTAAGGATACGCTATGAAGGACTTGTTGATTAATTGGGTTGGTTTTCATTGATGTCAACCCTTGAAGAAAGTCGGGTAGTGAATTATGGTAGCACAAAGGTTTCAGTAATGGACCCAAGTTTGTTTGATGGATAATGGTATGAGTTTTGATATATTTGCAGGTAAAACTACTCTAGATGGATATTACATGTCATGCCATTTCCGGTGGTATGTGGAACGTCACATAATTCCTCACGATTAGAAAGTTATGTCCATGTGAAGTTGGAGAACCCTCATGAGTCATCTAGAAGCCCCAAAAGGTCAAAGTAGTCAAATTGTTTGCAAAGAATAAATTATTTAAATAATAAAGTGAAGTGATGAGTGTACTATAAGTCAAAGAGGATGCAAAAGAAACTATTTAAATAATAAAGTTAATAGAGAACTTACTAATTATGGAAAGTGGTTAAGTTAAGTGGACAAGTGGTTATGAGTGAGTTAACCGTAAAATAAGGAAACTGGGTTAATATGGTTAGAAGGTAACCCCTTGAGGAATCTACATAAAAGTATAAATAAGAGGCAAGGGTCTCTCATTCAAATAACACTTGAATATCATTGAATATCTATTATTTTGAAAGGTTATTTGGGCAAGTATTATTGATAAAGAAAAATTGCAGCAGAAAAAGTGTGGCAGGAAAAGTGTGGCAGAAAAAGTGTGGTAGGAAAAGTGCGGCAGAAAAAGTGCAGCAGGAAAAGTGCGGCAAGAAAAGTGCGGCAGAAAAATCGCAGCAGTAAAAATGCGGAAAAAAAATCGCGGCAACAGAACGCTACAAGAAGAAAAAAAAAGGACTTTTGATTGAAGTATGTTGTTGAAGTTATTGGTACAGATAGAGGTTGTATAACAGTAAGGTTCTAGCACATGGTCTGAGGTATAGACTTGTGGTATAGTGTTTGAGGCATATGTGATCAGATCATATTTGGATGATGAAATTGATGAGGTATTTTGGTTGAAGTACATGTTGGGTACATGGTTGAGACAAGTAATTGATGAGCTGACACATACATGAGGTGTATAGTTGATGATGTTGGTACATATTGATGAGTCATAGTTGATGTGTAGTTGGTGCATGGTTGATGCACTCGTTGATGGTATGGGTTGAGGTACAGGTTGGTGCATGGTTGATGCACTTGTTTATGGTACAGGTTGTTTGGACAGGTTATTTGTATAGGTTGGTGCATGGTTGATGCACTTGTTTATGGTATAGGTTGATTACAGATTGTTTGGTACAGGTTGATTACAGGTTTTTACAGGTTGGTTGGTTGTAGATCAGTGGTACAGGTTGTTATAGTGGTATATCTCACAGTGATAGTGTGACAGTGGTTCAATCATTCTACTTCTATTTCAGGGCGGTTGGACGGGACAAGGATAGGTGGTTGTAGCCACATGTCGGTTGTAGCTGGAGAACATAGGGGGTTGTAGCCTCCTTCTGGTTGTAGCCAGATAATTGGGGAGTTGGATCTTCCCTCAAGTTGTAGCCTGAGAAACTAGGGGGTTGGAGTCTCCTTCCAATTGCAGCTGGAAAACAAAGGAAGTTGGTGCTTCCAATGAATGTAATTCTTAAAGACATATAAGAAAAAAAATTATGTGGTTTTCTCCCGATTTGGGTTTCCACGTAAAACACTAGTGTATCGTGTATGAGTGTGATTTCTCATTTGTTCATTGTTTATTTACTCTGCAACTATTGGATGATAATGCTACATTGATATAACACTTGCATTTTATGGTGAAAAATGATTAAATTGCTCTATTATTGATTCACCCCCCCTCTCAGTAATCCAACAAGACTAAGGTCTATGATGTTGCAAAGTGAGATGATTTAAGGTTGTGATGTTGCAATATGGTATTATATTCTAGGAATGATGCTACGAGTTTCACTAGGACATGAAGGATAAGTCTGACTAGGGCTTAAATCGATGTCTAAGGTATGAAGTAAAGAGAGATGGTGGAGCATGAAAGTTAAGGGTATGATGATGCTATGAAATACATGAAGTATGAAGCATGCAAGTGAATTCAAAAGTACTATGTGTATGAAGATATTAGGTTTCTTCCTATATAGGTATTACTAAGTTGGTGCTCAATTGAGGAGATTGGTGTCTCTAATAGGTTGGTTCCTACACAATATATTATTGAGTTGGTACTCAACTAAGGATATTGGTGTCTCCAGTAGGTTGGTTCCTACAATATTTGTAACAATAGGTTGGTGCCTGTAGATATTTATAAAGATAAATTTTAATGGTTTTCTCCCACAAGGGTTTCCAACTTAAAATTTGTGTAGCGTGATTTGAGTTTTCATGCATTTACAGTTTTAAAGTTAATGAATGATTGATGAATGCTCAATTAAAGTAAAAATTATCTTATACTAATTCACCCCTCCCCCCTCTCAGTATAATCATAAGTTCAACAGATTTATCCAGTGATAGAACCAACATAGGTCCAAAGACATCATTGTGCATCAACTACAATATTCTTTCTACCCTCGTAGCACCAGAGGAGAATCTTACATGATTCTTCTTCTCATATAATAAATGTTCACAGAAATAAAAATGTATAGAGTAATTGGACATATCTTCAACCATACATTTATCATGTAGTACTTGAAGGCCCTTCTCTCCGATATGCCTTATTCTTTGATGCCATAGTATGGTCTTTTCTCCATAGACTATAGAAGTTTTTCCTTCTTTAGATCAAATATAAGGGACAATGGAAATATTGCACCCATCACTAATATTTATTCCCAACAACTTATACATAGATCTAATTTGAAGTCCCTCCATAACACCATTTCCCCTAGAACCATCCTACATGTTTCCTTTTCAAACATTGTTTTTACACCTGTATCATACATCTTGATTACAAAAATAAAATTATTGGCCAATCCTAGAATGTGAAGAACACCAATAATTGTTATCATCATAGCATCCATGAGCTTCAACTTGAATTTTCCGCATCGTATGATTTTGGTTGTCGATGCATCTCCAAGAAAAAAATCATCCCCATCATGCCTTTCATATTGGCAAAAGCAGTCCCTGTGAAGAGTCATATGAAATGATGCACTCGAATCGACTAGTCATGCCTCGTGATATTCATGTGTTCTTGAAGAATCCAAGTACACATCCCCTACTTCATCTATAGAGGTTTTTAATTCTTTAGAAGAGGCATCATCAAATCCCTTCCCTATATCAACACTTTTGGATATACATTATTTCTTGTAATGCCCTTCTTTTCCACATCTCCAGCATATCTTTACAAATTGTATGGGAGATTTAGATCTACCTTTAAATTTAGATCTCTCACTTGAGGACTTATTTTTATTTCTTTCCTAGGAGCATCCTCTTACAAACAAGGCATATGTGCTCTGGATTTCCATGTTTTTCCACCTCATCTCCTACAACAACAAGGATGATACCACATCATTGAAACTTAAAGTAGTTGCATTACTACCTATGGCTACAACCAGACTATCCCATGAGTCTAGTAAAGAGAACAATAAACTTATACACTTATCATCTTCAGAAATATTAATATCAACAAACAATATCTAAATCAACACAATATTGAAGGCGTTCCAATGCTCTTTTATTGAGACTCCATATTTCATCCTCAAGTTGTATAGCTTCTTCTGTAGGAACAATTTGTTTACCGTGGACTTATACTAGTACAATTTGTTGGACATTGGGTTCAGCGCTTCCCACGGGTTTCACAACATGGGTTAACCCTCTCTCGTGAATCATATATCTGGCGATTGTGGCAGAGATTAATGCCTACGTGTTTTGGCCTATTGGAAATCATAGTCCAACAAATGGTTTCATAGTGACAGGTATCGAGTTTGAAAATCGTCCGGCATGCGTTGGGGGATATATTGTTGGACATTGGGTTCAATGCTTCACGCAAGTTTCGCGACATGGGTTAAACCCCTCTCGCGAATCCTAACTCTGGCAATTATGGAGGAGAATAACGCATGTGGGTTTTGGTCTAATGACAATCGTATTCCAACAAAAATCCCCTAACTTATCCCATAACTCTTGTTGATGGGCAGAAGTGACCACTCATCAACGTAAGGGAAGCAACCTGGTCCAAGGTTCTTGAGTTTAACCCCAGTCATTTGGTGCAGCTACTTCTGACAGGTTTAAGGGATCTGCTAGCCACGAAAAGGTTTTTCTCCCCGAGAGGAGACTTCATTAAACTCTCCATATCTAAAATGAAAAGTTTAAATCTAGAATGCAAATTAAAAAACTAATAGAAATAAAATTTTAAAACTACAAAAATAAAACCTATCTCATGGGAGAAAGATTAATCTAAAATCAATTCATCTCACTTTTATAAATGAAATATGTAACAACTAGGAATCATAGAATAAATTCTACTATTCGATTACTACACATTGCATAAGTTAATGTGAGGCAACATAGTAAAATCGTGAAGCATTACACAAACATTTTCTAACATGTGAAACTAAACCAATTACAGTTAATAGATCAAATAGACAGTAATCATTATCTTTTGAAAAGAAATTTTAAAAAGATTATGATCATAAGAATATGAAGAAGATTTTGAAAACACAATTCAAAACATTGCTTTGATTCAAAACATTACTCGTGCAAAAAAAAATTGTACAAAAGCTTTGAAAGAAGACTTTTCAGGTTTATCACAAGGTATCATCACTTCACTAAGTTTTTTATCTATCCACTACTGGCAGCGCCTCCATCACTATTCTTTTGAAAACCAAAGTTTACATAGAATGGTGTGGAGAAAATATGAAAATCATTTTCTCCATTGATGGAGAATTCCCCCTTTTCCCATCATAATCATAACACTTTTAAACTAACACAAGACCTAGATATATAACAGATCGGTCCTCATCCTTTTCCCAAAATAATAATATGATCTCTAGAAAATAGGGGCAATACTCAAAAAGTGATTAGACTCTGACAAAATATGAGTATCAAATCTTTCATACATAGTGCTTTCAACAACTTGGATAAAGTTTGTTGATTAATAGTTTAAACATAGCAACTAGTTCAAGTGAATGATTTGGACCTAGTCACGTTTTGCAGATGATGATGACATTAATGTACGAGGACTAGATAACAACAACATTGACTTCAACATTGCATTGGAAACTAAGGAAACGAAATTGGTGGCCATGTTCATATTTACCCTTAACATTCACATATATAGAGGTTAAGCAAATGGGATTGACTTACCAGAACGGAGGTAGATTATAAACAAAACCAATCTGAGTTTCCTCATCAAATTCTACCTTCTGGACATGAGTTTTATTTTCAGATTTCAAATTCCTCTATGCTAACAAAATGAGCATAGCATCTTGCTTATGATTTCCAAGAATAACCTTTTGCGTATAATCACAGGGATTTGGGTAAAATTATTTCAATTTTTTCTCGGGAATCATTCAATTGAAACAAAACGAATTCAACTAACTCCTTCAGGGTTTTTGTAATCTTGCTTAAGGAGTTTCAAAGATAGAAAAGCAGGTTTAAACTATTCTCAAATAACACCAATGGGAAATGAATGTCATAGTAATCCGTATCAACCCTTGAAAACAAATTTATTGGCATACCTTGAGGGTTTTATGCTGCTTTCTGGACTTCAATTTTAGTCATAGTTTCAGATGGAAACCTATCCTTTTCTTCAAATGCTACATAATTTATGAGAAAATCCTCTTTAGAGAATTGGGCATATTTCTAATATCTTTTCATTTTTGAGGAAATTGTCCATGAAGGACCTGAATAGACCTGTCACGCAAAAAACCCATGTGTCCATGAAGAACCTGAATAGACCTGTCACGCAAAAAACCCATGTCCCCGATTTGAAAATTTCTTCTTAATTTGCTCACAATCGACCACGAAAATTTGTTTCTCAGTTCTGGCACGGATTTCAACTCCGAGTACGGGAGCCATGGATTGGGTTAGAAAATCAACGCACGTGTATCTATCGCTCATAAACCTGGAAATTGGATGGGTGGTAAGTGAAACGGAGAAAGGTAAGAAACCATCCTTCCTTCTCTTGAAAGACTTCGGATTAAATGACTATGACAACCCTGAAGAATCTTGAATTGAGGTGTAGTGAGTGAGTACAATTCTCCCAAGCTTCCAGACTCAGAAATGAAGGATGAGTTAATGCGTGATGAACGTGGCATGGCATAACGTATACACAGGATGATCTGATCCGCCAAGATCATGCAATTGAGTATTGATAAGATACAATGTTCAAGCCAACTCAGGGTGACACAATCGTTATGATAACCCTAGGTTGATATCGTTTCAAATTAAAAGGATAATACAACTTACACAAATGCATAGTCAAATCACTTACCATGATTAATCCCAAGTCTTTTCATAATGAAAATGCAGCAGGTGGGTCATTTTGTTCATAAATGATTGTTGGGTAAAGAAAAATCAACATATAAAGCATTACAACAATAAATTTGAATCCATCATAGCATGGGGTGATTAAATGTTTAGTTAAGTAAATAAAATAAACCAGTTACTAATGAATCCAACCATGCACATAATGAAGTCAATTAAAATGATAGTCATTTACCAAACAACAACTACTACTACTGTGTAGCCAGAAATTCTCAGGTTATGAAACCAAATATATTAATTTTCAAAACAAATGATGATAATCAAACATGACCAAAAGGTATTTGTAAAGAAGGAAAATGAAATAGCATTCAATAGAGAAGCCATTCTTTTAACTATATGTTAGGATCCAATGAGCATGACTTGATCTCAGAATAAACTCAAGTTTTGTCGTTGAAATTTCATGATATATTTGACAAAACACATGTTCCTCGTAATTAGTTTTGAAAATGATATATGAAGGCCTACCATGAAATTGACAAGCTAAAGATCCAAAGATTATAGAATATTTAAGCCTTAGGATGATTTATTTCCGGTAGTTTGAAGTAATTTGATACTTTAAAGCCTGACAAGTCCTACTCGTAAGATATTTACAAGGGGCCCCTTTTATTTTAGGTAAAATGGAAGGGACTTGTTTCCGCCAACAATGTCTTAGTTGTAGCTTCCCTTGACAAATTCTATAATATTGAATCTGAGAGACACAATCAAATTGCACTATTTTCCATATGATCCAACATTTCTCATTCTTTTGTTGACGTTCATGTAGGTGCAATACCTAGATCTACAATGACCCATTGATCTTTGTCTACCAAGCTTCCACAACTCAAAACTTTTCCCATTAAATTTCTCAATCTCTATTTTTTAATTGTTCAACATTTATTTTCACCACAAGAATCGATATTGCAGAGCTCCCATTGTAACAAGGTTTCTCACAGACTTGAGCCAAACCCTTAGCCATAAAGGCATCCCCACAAATCCAATAACTAGTCTGATACCAAATGTAAGTCTTTAAACCTTTTAAAGTAATGCAATGCACACACAAATTCTTAAAATAGAAAAGAACACAATTACAATCACACATATACACATAGATTTACCCAGGAAATCCAACAACTTATTTAGAGTCACACCTCTAATTCTTATTCATCGTCCTCCAACTTCATTGTTTACAATACAATATATATATGATCTTGTGGCATCCAAAACCCCTAATTTGTTGCCTCGGATTAGACTACAACCCTAATTGATAACTAGAATTAGAAAACTATGGGATAAGCCATAAATCTTCCCATGCACCACAAGACTGCCAAAAGCAAAAATCGTGTGTTGAAAACCACTAAAAAACAAACACAAAAACCACCAAAAAAAAATGGGGGTTCTTCCCCCTTGTGAAATCCATGTTGTGCCCGAGGGCATTAACTCTACCCCAGTCATGCCATCTGCAACATACGATGGACAGGATAATGAAAATCGTGGCCTATCAATCCACCATATTGGAGAGACTAGAGCATTTAATCGTCATTATGAAGGTACTAATATTGATGACCCAACCTTCCCCTCATGTGAGGAGCTTGATATTTTGTTATCCAATTGTTTTTCCTTTTTCATAGAAAAAACAAAGAGAGATTTTATTAGGAAATGTGTGGATCTTACCCTCATGAATGACTCTACTATAGTTGAAGCAAGGAACTAAGTGCATCCTTCTCTAGAAGGAGAAAGGAGACCAAAGAGTTGAAAATATATTTAAAAAAATGGATTTGGTAACCCTGAATTTAGGGGCTAAAACTAGGCTCAGTGATGTGATGGAATTCAAAGAACAGGCAACTAATGGTTATTTTTTTGGTAGAAAGATGAATGGGTATTTTCTTAAGGACCGAACCAAGGAAATTTTTTAACCTATGATCAAATACCCTCCCCAAATTATGAATTTGGAAAAAGGATCATCAGTTTGGGTTTTCGAATTGGTGGTTAAGGTAAACAATATCTTACATAGTAGATGGAAGTAGGGTTCCCAAAATTAATTTTTAAAAAAATTACATGTGGATTTCAATGCTAACACTACTCATGTTGATATCCTTCCATTCTAGATTCACAATCCAAGTCTTCCACTTGTTTTATGGAATAAGAATGTGTTTGAGGCAATAGGGGATGCTCTTGGATCATTCTATGATTCTCACTATTCCTTATGAGATATAAGTTACTATGATACAATGAGAATACTAGCAGGATTAGAAACAAACAAGGGTTTGGTAGCGGAAATGGTCATTAAGCATAGATCAAACCTTTACCATATTACTCTAGACTATGAAGGCATTCCCTTTAAGTGTGGATTCTTACACATCTATGCAAATTTAGTAGTGTATTGCTCATACCCTCATCAAAGGAACGTGTGGATGTAGAAAAGTTGTCCAAAAGTGTTGGGTGTGGAACTAGTGGAAACCCCTATCATTCAAAGAGGGCCTAAGGAAACTGGGAACAAAAGGGACACTGAGAATCCTTCGGCTATCCCACTAGAATCATAGGAGAAATCAATAGCCTTATATTTTCACAATGATTATAGTTTGGATGTGGTTAGCGACAACAAATTTGGCTAGCTATATTTTGGAAAGTCACCTAAAACATCTTCCCCTTACAAAATAAAATCCACTAGAATTTGTTTTTTTGGATCTTGGGGGCTAGAGGTAGAAACTAAATGGTTAGAATCTACCAGTGAATTATTTCCTAGACGGTAAGGAATCAAAATACCTACCTCTATTACTCTCATTCCTTTGCCTATAATTGAAATTCCTTTGGAAAAAGATCATGTCCAAGTAGGGAAATCTACATCCCTTAGTTAGGGAAAAGAGGCACAAGAAACTTTACAATCTCACTCTATACTATGAATGAATTCCCTTTAAGTGTGGATGTTTTCATATCTATGGGAATTTAATATTGTACAACCCATACCCTCATCAAAGTAGGGTGTGAATGTAGAAAAATTATCCAAAAGTGTTTTGGGTGGAACAAGTGGAAACCCCTATCATTAAGAGAGGGCCTAGGTAAACTGGGAACAAAAGGGTCAGTGTTAATCCTTCAGTTGTCCCACTATAACCAAAGGATCAATTGATATCCTTAGGTGAAATTTACAAGGATTAGAGTTTGGATGTGGTTAGTGACAACAAAGTTGGAAAGCTATATTCGGGTAAGTCACCTTGAATGCCTTCCCCTTACAAAAGAAAATCCATTAAAAGTTTTGTTTTTGTATTTTGGAGAATAGTGCTAGAAACTAAAGGGTTGGACCTCTATCAATGCATTATTTCTTAGCCAATTAGGCATCAAAATCCATACCTCCTTGAATATCATTTATTTACCTACAATCGAAACTCTTTTGAAAAAGGATAATATCCAAGTAGGTACATATGTATCCCCTAGTGAAAGAAAGAAGGCACAAGAATCTTCTCAAGGTGTTGCCCCCTAGCAATCCTTCAAATACAACTATAGACTTAGTGGTAAGGGAACCCTTAACTTCCCTACAAAAGTTGCACGGGATAGAATTTCTTCATGAGAAAGATCAAAAACCTAACCAAAGAAGGAAAAAGTACCTAACTAAAGAGGAAAAAGTCTCACTTTTCCATAGTGAAAATATTTAATATTAAATAGCAAATAAAATTATAAAAATTAATAAATAAAAAACAAAATAAAAAATTAAAGGTACATATACATATTTTAATTTATATTAAAATAATTTCAAATAAAAAAGTCTCACTTTTGCATAGTGAAAATATTTAATATTAAATAGCAAATAAATTTATGAAAATCAATAATAATAAAAAAAACAAAATAAAGAATTAAAGGTACATATGCATATTTTAATTAAAATAGACACTAAAAAGTACTTCAAATATTAAATAAATGTAGATATTTATGAAATTGAAATGTTATGATAAATCTATATTTATCATCGATATGGAATTCCATCAAACTATAGTGATAAGAACTATAAGCACACAAGCTCTATTTAAGATATTATAAGATATATTTTTATAGAAAATAAAGAAGAAAATTTGAATTAAAAGTATAATCATCCAGCTAGTTATCGATTGAAAAAAATTATTATATTTTAAATTAGTTAGATAGTCAAAATAAAACCTCAAAACCATTTATTTTAAATCAATAAACTAAATAAAAAAATTGTTTGTTTTTTAAATACAATTACTCATAAATCGATGCTTAAATAATAATTTGTTCTTTTTAATTAATATACGGGTTATATAGGGTAGGAAGTGGCATCATGCCCAATCACCTGAATCTACTAGGTAGGTTTAATTTTGTCTCCTCTACAGCACTCATGATCTCATTAGTTCCATTGCTTCAGATCGAGGAGTAAATGATCATCCCCCTTTTTTCACTCAAGAAAAAAGTACTTAGAATATAAAAATAACATTACAACCAGGTTCTATAGAGAGACACCATAGTCTTCTTCCAAAAAAAAAATACAACTTCGCATATAAAATAGAGAGTACTCTCATGCACAGAAAGAACTTCAAAAACAAAGGTTGCCCCTAGACATCAGTCAAAAAGATGAGAACAACACTATTCAGAGCATAAAAATTAGAAGAGAGGAATGACAAATTCATTCTGAACCACTCCACCCACATGATGTTGAACAAAAATATTTCCTACTTCCAAATAAGAAGCTTGAGAATCCAATCTATATGCTCCCATATTGAATTCCCTGTAAATGTGGAGAAAATCCAACCTAGAGAATTCTTCTTTTAAAGAACAAATTTTTCATTGACAAAAGACCAAAGTTGTTGCCTTAAAAGAAGATTTGTTCAATGCCCAATATATCATCAGTTTTGAATCACCCACTACCTGAAGTTGATCTATCATCTAAACTTGGGAAAAAAATAACAACACCCAAAGACCAAACTGCTCATCCTTTGAGTTTGCACCGCTTCCAACATTTAATCTGAGAAGGAAAACCACACCATCTAGAAGTTTAAGAACTGCACCACATGCACATATTGCTCCATCTAGAGAAGAAGAACCATAAAAAAAACCAATGGCTAAGTCATCAGAAAAAAACTAGATAAAGGGGCCTACAACCATAATTTCATTTTCTTAATAGAATAGTAGGGAGGTTTATTAATGAGAGAAGGTAACTCACATAAAGAAATATGATCCCCTAAACCAAAGGATGGTCGACTCAGTTTCCCTATCATTTTTCCAGTATATTAATTAATTATGGATAAACGTCTAGAACCCCTCCAGGTCCCCCTGTATAAAAGGGGTGGCCTTTGTGGTTGGGTGATGCAGGCCCCCTATCCCTCCTAAGGGCTGCGTGACCTCCTGGTCAGGATCTCTGATTTTGGAGCCAGAATGGCTCTTCTGGTTCTGAACAAGAACCTCTATCTCCGAGTCCATAGGCCATTGTCTGTGTTTTGCCCATGCAAACCAACACTAGGTGCGAGCCTCCAGTGCACGTGACCGCAGGCACAACCACAGGCTTAGCCTAAAAGGCGTGTTGCGTTTCGCGACTCCGGGGTTTCCAATACAATGAGTCATTGGCTCCTCCAAGTCCCGAAACCCCGATGAGGGCTAACGGAGGTTAACCCCTCCCTTTCCCTGGCTCACGTGACCACACACCCATGACTACAAGCTTTACCACGAAGGCGCATCTGACTCCTCCTAGCCACAAACGCCGAAATCGCGATGATGAGGGATCTATGGCCCAAATCTCCAGTTGGTCGACGGTTTCGATCACTTCAGTGTTTTGCGTTTCGCGACTTCGCCCTTCACGAAGTCCGTTTTTTCCTCCTCCCGGTCGTCGAAATGTCAAAACACTCCCTCGCTGTAGATCAACGGCCCTAAGCCTCCGAAGATCCGACGGCCCTTATCTTGTCTTGGCGACTCACTATTTCGTGATTTGGGGTCTTGGGAGTCAAGGACCTCTGTCCTCCCAACTCGCAATAACCGATATCACGAAATGGACCAACGGTCCAAATCTATTGGGGATCGACGACGATTATCCCTCCTGAGTTTTGGGCATTGAAAGGCCCTCGTCGTTAACCTTCTCGCAATTCCACTTGATCCAACGGCCTACGGGATGTTGGCGTTTCCTCCTCGAGGCTCCCCACCATCTGTTCAAGTCTTCGTGGGTTTTCCCTCCTAGACGTACGCAACGTTAACGCTTGCGCACTTGTCTCGAATCAAACGGCCATTGATTCTCCACCATGATCTGACGGTCAATAACGCTCCTCCTCCTGAGCTTTTAGTCTCTCAGACTTAGAAAATTTTCTAATTCCTCGAAGGTTTCGACCTTCGCTTCTCCTGGGAAATGGGTTCCTGGATCTCGATAACACTTTCTGAAGTGTTATTCCTTCTGATCTTCATCTGGTGCAGACTTCGATTTCCCATGCACTCCTTGCGTCTAAGGGATCTCGATAACTCAGATCCAAGGGGTTTCTCACAGAGAAATTCCTCCTGATCTCGTTGTGTTCCCCTCAGGCTCGATGCACACCTTGCAGAGCTTTAAATGAAGAGAAACAATTGAAACTGAAATAAAAAACTAACATTCACAGTTCCATTCTCTCATATCTTGATTCATTCACTTGCACATAAAAACAGAATGACAGGAAATTTCAAACATTGTTCACACACCATGTATTTGGATCAATTTTCCTTCTGTTATATTCACAAGTGCCAAAATGGCTACAAAATACATTCAATTTACAATCACTGAAAAACTGGGATCACCTGCTAGCTCGCAGTTCCTTACAACTACTCTCCCTCTATATTGCAACTCCCTCTATCTGGGCGTACCCAAAACTTTATTTAACTTGGAAGGATTTTTAGGGTTTCCCCTGCCTACTTATCTACTCTAAAAAATTAATCTACTGGCTATCTTAGACTAGTCTCAATCCAGATCCGTAACGGAAACTCATGCTCTGCTTGCGATTTTCAAAACGTGCCTCAAAGGGTAAATTTCGGCACTGGTTCAAGCATGCCTCCAAAGGTAAATTCTGGCACTGAGTTAAGGCGGATTTCAAAATCAGTTGCAACTGCCAACGCTGAAGTTCTTGAAGAACTCCCATGTGTTGATTGGTCCTACCTCTGCGCGCTTGCTAACGATGCTCCTGCATCATACCCCCCTTGACGGAAATTCATGGACTCTTGTCCATGAGCTCCTGCACTGATTTTCCCATCTTTTGGATGGCAGCTTCGTTTTCCCAACTGGCATCTTCGATTGGGTGCCCCTTCCATTTGACCAGATATTCAAAATAGGTTTTCCTTCTAGTCTTCTTGTCGATCCTCTGATCCACAATTTTCTCCATCTGTGGATTTTTTTCCAAAGGCATCTGTTTCTCCCACTGAATCTTTCCTATATCTTATGATCCTTCTATGTCATATTTCCTGTAAGGATACAGGTCTGAAACATGGAATATGGGCGAAATTCCCACACTGTGTGATAGCTCAATCTCATAGGCGTTTGCATCAAACTTCCTCAAGATCTTACAGGGTCTTATCTTCTTCATCTTCAACTTGTTATGTGTTCCCCTAGGGAACCTTTCCTTCCTGAGATGTGCCAAAACCTGATCTCCTACTTCAAATTGAAGTTCCCTGTGATGTTGATCAGTTCTCTGATTGTATCTCTGGTTAGAACTCTGCAACCGTTCTCTGATCTGGCTATGGAGTTTCTGCATCTCAACAACAAAATCTTCTGCTCTAGTGCTTTTGATCTCACCTTGTTCCAAGTCTCTCAACTCAGACACTCCCCTGGGTTGCATTCCATATAGTATTTGGAATGGGCTCCTTCCATTACTCCTGTTTGGTCAGTCATTGTAGGCAAATTCTCCTTGTGGTAGAATATGGTCCCACTGATTATGATGCTCTGTGACTAAACTCCTCATTAAATTTCCTAAAATTTTGTTTACCACCTCAATCTGTCCATCTGTTTGAGGGTGATAAGCTGAGTTGAAGGACAAATCTGTCCCCATCTTCTTCCATAACGTCCTCCAAAAGTGACCAACAAATTTTTTGTCTCTGTCCGAGACAATGCTCCTGGGTAGGCTGTGAAGTCTCACAACTTCTTTGAAAAATAGATTTGCAACATGTGTTGCATCACTGGTCTTCTAGCATGGAATGAAATGTGCCATCTTCGAAAACCTATCCATTACCACAAATATGGAATCAAATCCCCTTTGTGTTCTTGGAAATCCCAACACAACATCCATGCTTATTGCATCCCAAAGCCTCTCTGGTATTGGCAATGGTTGATACAATCCAGTGTTCTGTCTTTTCCCCTTTGCATGTTGGCAGATTCTACATCTGTTCACAAATTTTATCACCTATGTTGTCATACCTAGCCAATAGTATGAACTACTCAACTGTGCAAACATTTTATCATGGCTGAAATGTCTAGCCAATCCTCCACTGTGCTTCTCCTTCAGAAGATTATCCCTCATTGAGCATCTTGGTATGCACAACTGACTTCCTCTGAACAACAGTCCTTCCTGAATCATGTACTATGTCCATTGACTTCTATCTCTCAATACATAGTTTTTACATGCTTCATATGCTTCCTTGAAGTTTGTATCATCACAATACACATCCTTGTTGGCACAGGGGTAGACCCAGGGTTCAACGCTCAAGAGAGCACCAACAAATCCCTAACTACTGGCCCTTTCGGCAACACCTGCGAAGCAGATGAAGTTTCGCCCAAGGTAGAGGCAAGGGTGGTTGCAAGACTCAGGTGTTTGCAACCTTAGTTGGGACACAGATCTGTGATTATCTTGCTTACAACACATTTAGCATCAGTTATTCCTTAACATACATTCATTAATACACTTTGCAGAAGGCACATAGAATCGCAGTGAATACTTATACTAAGAATGATTCAATACTTATCCACAGAAACATAGGTTAGATTCAACAGATCAAGCATTAAGAATCTCATATATCAGATCTAATGTTCATTCATTCATCAACAGCACAAAGCATAACTAGATCTACTTAATCACATCAAGCACTTAGCCAAGAAAGAGATAAATACATAAGAGCGAAACACAAAACACTATACACACAGTTACTGTGGTTCACCCCCACCTTGGGGCTACATCCACAAAGTCTTCTTTATATTATTTTGGTCAAGCAGTTACAACACAGAGCTCCAATGGCCCTTACTTCGCACAGGACAGAAGATATGAGCAGCTCGCTAGATCCTTCTTCCTTGCTCTTCAACACAGGACTACAACAAACTGCACTTAGCTTTCTAATCTCATGCACAGAGCACTCTAAGATACATCCGATCACACAGATCCAATTACTAGCACTAAGATTTCATTCATACATCACATAGATGTACTACCTTACTATATCCTCCTTAACTTACTATCTACATTGCCTATTTATAGATTACAAAATGGGCCTAAATGTGGGTAAACCCACGGGCTAACATCCCTTCCTCGTTACATCAACCCAAAACCCTAAAATGGACCCCAAAATAGGTCTTGCTTCCTTATTTTCTGCTTCATGTTGCGCTCCTTCCTTGGCAAGCTATCGCAGTCCCAAAAGTGGTCAAGTATGACCAAGTACTCTTCAAAACTTGGTCAAGGGCCAACAATCCTTAAGGTGTTCAAACCCCAAGGTCTTCACCTGGAATTCCTGCAGAATTAAACATCTCCTCCTTAATGCATCAATGACCTTGTTAGCATTTCCAACAATATGATTTATGACAAAAGTAAAATTTTGCATAAACTCAACCCATTTCACATGCCTTTGATTCAATTTTTCCTGCCTGGTTATGAATTGTAAGGTTTGGTTATTGTTGTACAAGACAAATTCCTGTGGGACAAGATAATGTCTCCACTTCTTCAAGGCTTGAATTATGGCATAAAACTCCTTGTCATATGTGGATTACTTCCTCTTGGTCTCGTTCATATTCTCATTGAAATAGGCAACAGGTCTGTTATCCTGACTCAAAACTGCTCCTATTGCAACTCCACTTGCATTACATCTTACCTGAAATGTCTTTTCAAAATTCAGCAAGACCAGAATCGAGTGTTTTTTTATCTTCTCCTTTAGTATATTGAATCTCCTTTCGGCCTCCTTTGTCCACTTAAATGACTTGTGCTTCTTCTTCACTGTATCCATCATTGGTGCACAAATTCCACTAAAGTCTCTGATGAACCTCCTATAGAAGCTCTCTAATCCATGGAAGCTCCTTACCTCAAACATGCTTCTTGGTGACGGCCATTCTCTGATTGTTTTCACCTTCTCTGGATCCATCTTTAGTTTATTTAAAGAGATCACAAAATCCAAGTAAATGAGTTATATCTTCATAAAAAAGGACTTCTTCAGATTTATCAATAGCTTCTCCCATTGTAGCCTTCTCATCACTAGCGTTAGGTGCCTCAAATGCTCCTCTCTAGTCTTGCTAAAGATCAGTATATCGTCCGGATATACAACCATGAATTTTCCAATGAAATCTTTCAAAATTTCATTCATCAGCCTCATAAAAGTGCTCGGGGCATTTGTTAAGCCAAATGGCATAACCAGCCACTCATACAAACATTCATTTGTCTTAAAGGTTGTTTTCCATTCATCACCTTCTCTCATCCTAATCTGGTGATATCCACTTTTCAGATCTATCTTAGAAAAGAAATTTTCTCCACTTAAGCAATCCATTAAATCATCCATTCTCGGTAAAGGAAATCTATACATGATGGTGATCTTGTTGATGGCTCTCGAGTCTGTGCACATTCTCCATCCTCCATCTTTCTTTGGACTCAACACAGTTGGTATTGTGCATGGACTCAAACTCTCTCTTACCAAACCTGTGTCTCGCAACTCTTGGACTTGGCTCTTCACCTCCTCATTCTCTCGAGTTTTCAATCTGTATGTTACTTTGTTCGACAGAATTGCTCCTGGTATCAAATCGATATGATGAATGATACTCCTGATGGGTGGCAATGAGTTTGGCAGCTCATCCACCACTATATCAGCGAAATTATTCGACAGTTCATGAACTTCCTCAGGCAAATCATCCATTGATGTACTTGTAAGGATAACTCTGAGTTTCCTTACCACAACAAACTGCATCCCCTTCTCTTCCTTGACCTCTTTTAGGAGTTCCTTCCCACTCATGAGAAGTATGTTGGTGTTGGCTTCCTCTTTCACTTTCTTCTCCTCTATTGGCAGCAACATATGTGTTCTACCATTCTTCTCTAATGTATATGTATTTTTCCTCCCATCATGAATGAAGTTTCTGTCAAACTTCCATGGTCTTCCCAACAGAATATGGCATACGTCCATGGGAATTACATCAAATAGGATTTCATCTTTATAACCTCCTATTTTAATCTCAACCATGCATTGTTTAATAATCATTAACGTGTGTCCTTTTTGCAACCATGAGACCTTGTATGGATTTGGATGTACATTTGTCTTCAGCTCCAATTTCTCCACCATCTTTGTGGATACTAGGTTGTCAGTGCTCCCACTGTCAATGATCACCTTGCATACTTTGTCCTTAGTCTTGCAAGCTGTCCTGAAGAGACTATTTCTCTTCACTGGCTTTTCAATTTCTGCCTCTGGTTTTAAGAGAATTTTTCTCAACATCAGGGATGCTCCATCCTCTGCTCCTTCTGCTTCAACATACCTTCGTTGTGCTTCTGAAATGTGAGCTTATCCTCCTTCCTTCTTCTTCTCGGGACATTCCCAAGACATGTGCCCTGCCTTTCCACAGGCATAGCATCGTATTCCTCCTATGCCTCTTCCTCTAGAAGGGTTTCTTCCACCATCCTATCTTCCTCTGGAACTTCCTCCTCATTCTGAGTGATTGTGTGGTTTCTCAGCCTCATCCTTAGGCTTTTGCGCTCTGTCATGGGTAAATCCCTTGTTCTTGGTTGGGACCGAGCTTTTGCCTCTTCCTTGCTGGTTTTGTTTTCTGGCCAGCTTCTCCTCTACCTTCAGTGAAAACTGATAAGTATCCTCCACGGTTCTTACTGACATCATACTGAGCTCATCCTAGATTTCGTATCTCAGGCCATTTACATATCTGGGGAATTTTTCTTCATCTCTCTCTCTTTGTCCAGTTCTGATGTTCAGTGGGTAGAACTCCTCAGTGTACTCCTTAACTATCATCCATTTATGTCTCAGGTTCTGTAGCTTCCTGAAGATATTGATTTGATAGTCCTTAGGTATGAACTTAGCCTTCAACTTGGCCACCATTATGTCCCAACTCTTTATCCTCTGCTTCCTTTACTTCTCCTCTCAGCCTGCAATTCATCCCACCACAGCGTTGCATGCCCGTTTAGCTTGGTGACTGCTTGCTTCACCTTCCTCTCCTCATCGACATCTTCATAGTCTAAGTGTTTGTCCATGGATCTTATCCAATCCAACAGTTCTTCATCATTTAGATTCCCCTCATACATGGGAACCTCTATCTTAACTCTACCTTCCAACCTGACAACTGCTCTCAATAAACATTCTTTTGCAGCCTCCTCTCCTGCAGGTTCTTCAACCTCAACCTCTTCACTTTCTTCATCATTGACGTCTCCAGCGTTAGGTTCTCTTCTCTGCGTTGCTTCCATTGTTTCCAATCTGGCACGAAGTTCTTGCATCTCCCTCTCTACAGCATGGTTGGCTAAAGGTGCCTCTCTTCATCTCCTTGGCGACATTGTGTTGACTGCTTGTCACACACAGAGTACAACTTCGAGTTCTCTGTCTCCTCCTTTTCTCTTTCTCTTTCGCCTGAATTCTACAAACGAATAATTTTTGCTCTGATACCACATGATGCAGACCCCCTATCCTTCCTAAGGGTTGTGTTACCTCCCGGGTAGGATCTCTGATTTTGGAGCCGGAACGGCTCTCCCAGTTTTGAACTGGAACCTCTATCTCCAAGTCCACAGGCCCTTGTCTGTGTTTTTCCCGCGCAAACCAACACTAGGCGCGAGCCTCCACTCCACGTGACCGCAGGCACGACCACAGGCTTAGCCTAAAAGGTGCATCGTGTTTCACGACTCTGGGGTTTCCAATACAACAAGTCCTTGGTTCCTCCAAGTCCCGAAACCCCGATGAGGGCTAACGGAGGTTAGCCCCTCCCTTTCCCCAACTCACGTGACCACACGCTCGTGACTACAAGCTTTACCAAGAAGGTGTGTATGACTCCTCCAAGCCACGAACACCAAAATCGCGATGACGCGAGATCTACGACCCAGATCTCCCCTTGGCCAATGGTTGCGATCACTTCGGTGTTTCACGTTTCACAACTTCGCCCTTCACGAAGTCCATTTGTTCCTCCTCTCGGTCGCCGAAATGCCAAAACACTCCTTCGCTGCAAATCAATAGCCCTAAGCCTCTGAAGATCCGACGGCCCTGATCTTGTCTTGGCGACTCACTATTTCGTGATTTGGGGTCTTGGAGTCAAGGACCTCTGTCCTCCCAACTCGCGATAGCCGATATCACAAAATGGACCAACGGTACAGATCTATTGGGGATCGACAACTTCTATCCCTCCTGAGTTTTGGGCGTTGAAAGGCCCTCGTCGTTAACCTTCTCGCAGTTCCACTTGATCCAACGACTTGCGGGATGTCGGTGTTTCCTCCTCGAGGCTCCCCACCATCCGTTCAAGTCTTCGCGGATTTTCCCTCCTAGACGTACACAATGTTAACGCTTGTGCACTTGTCTCGAATCAGACGACTATTGATTCTCCACCCTGATCTGATGGTCAATAACGCTCCTCCTCCTGAGCTTTTAGTCTCTCAGACTTAGAAAATTTTCTAAGTCCACGAAGGTTTCGACCTTCACTTCTCCTAGGAAATGGGTTCCTGGATCTCAATAATACTTTGTGAAGTGTTATTCCTCTCGAGCTTCATCTGGTGCAGACTTCGATTTCTCGTGAACTCCTTGCATTTAAGAGATCTCGATAACTTGGATCCAAGGGGTTTCTCACAGAGAAATTCCTCTTGATCTCCTTGCATTCCCCTCGGGCTCGATGCACACCTTGCAGAGCTTCAAATGGAGAGAAACAATTGAAACTGAAAAAAAAAACTAACATTCACAGTTCCATTCTCTCCTATCTTGATTCATTCACTTGCACATAAAAACAGAATGACAGGAAATTGCAAACATTGTTCACACACCATGTATTTGGATCAATTTTCCTTATGTTATACTCACAAGTTCCAAAATGGCTACAAAATACATTCAATTTACAATCACTGAAACACTGGGATCACCTGCTAGCTCGCAGTTCTCTTACAACTACTCTCCCTCTGTATTGCAGCTCCCTCTATCTGGGCATACCCAAAACTCTATTTAACTCAGAGGGATTTTTAGGGTTTCCCCTACCTACTTATCTACTCTAAAAACTTAATCTACTGGCTATCTTAGACTAGTCTCAATCCAGAGTCGTAATGGAAACTCCTGCTCCTCTTGTGATTTTCAAAACGTGCCTCAAAGGGTAAATTTCAACACTGGTTCAAGCATGCCTCCAAAGGTAAATTCTAGTGTTGAGTTAAGACGGATTTCAAAATCGGTTGCAACTGCCAACGTTGAAGTTCTGGAAGAACTCCCACGTGTTGAGTGGTCCTGCCTCTGCGCGCTTGCCAATGATGCTCCTGCATCATTGTGCTTAAATAATAACTTGTGATCAATTCAATCAATCTAGTCTTATAATATTAATATCCATGTCTACCTTATAATATTATCAAGTTAAGCTCTATATAAATAAGTAAGCAACTGGAGAATCTCCTACCAGTTATCCACCTGGAACTAAAGATCAATATGCACCTACTAGCTAGTTCTTTAACTGATGGATCAACTCAAACTGGTGTTGGTTCACTAGTGTCATCGGCTAGCTTTGGATCTTCAATAGACACATTCATGCACTCACCCGTCGAATGAAACCAAAAAGGTCGGTAAAACAATTGCTAAAGGCATAGCTATTGTAATTGGTGTTCGGAAAAGAGCTAACCCCATTATTCAAGTGGTCTTCTTGATTCAAAGTTCTAGTCCTGAACCGAGGCATATGACTAGGTTTGTTCCATAATATATTTAACAAAGCTAATTGAAAAAGAAGTGGCTAATAAATTTATAGAAAGGTTGTAATTTTCTAGCAAATTTATTGAAACAAATGCTAAAAAAAAAGTCTTGTGAATGCCAACTACATAAAGTAGATATTATAAATAATTAATTATTTATAAAAGCATTTTTATTTCACAAATCTAATGGAAAGAGAATAAAAAGATTATTGATTATATATGAAGCAGATAAATAGATAGTTCAAGCACTAGGATGATTGTACTTATGGATTAGTTATGTTTTTAAGGGAGATGGGCGCATTGGCACTGAACAGACACGGCTATCATTGATATACTTTGAAACAACGGAAGGCGACATTGGTCCTCTTTTGATTTATTTCCATATAGAAGTTGCATAATGGCTTGGATAATGGATGTGATGTTCCTTGGCTCATGGGTGCATTGGGGAATAATACCTTAGTTT
>ML782642.1:0-17585 GCA_009831015.1 Picea engelmannii
AATAAGGACATTCAAGGTTCCTAAAAACTTACCACAGGATCAAGAAGAATTTTTTTTGGGAAGGTCTTAAAATTTATCTTCAAAAGTTTGACTCAATGTTTTGTTTTCCAATAGAATAAGGGAGATACAATCAATACCCTCAGCCTTCTAGGACCATTAGCCATACAAGGTCATAATTAGAAAGAGGTATCAATGGATTTTATTACAGGTCTAACAAAATTTGAAGGAAATAATTCCATCATGGTAGTGGTGGATCAACTCACAAAGTGTGCCCATTTTTTCTCTCTTTCTCATCCTTTTAAATCAAGTTCAATAGTTGTAGCATTCATGGAAAAAGTAACTAAGAAGCTACAGGAAACCCCCAAGATCATTGTAAGTGATAAAGATCCAATTTCACTAGTAATTTTTGGACTGAATTATTTGCTTGTTTGGGTACTGAATTGGCTCACAACTCCTCTGATCATCATCAATTTGATGATAAATCTAAGACTGTGAATAAATTTATGGAAGAGTATATTTGTTTATTTGAATATGATAAATATACACAATGGCTCAAGTGGTTTCCCTTCGAATAATGGTGGTACAGTAGGTCCTTCCATACTTCATAAAAGAAATTCCCCATTTATGGGACTTTATGGATATCATCCTCCATCCATCACATCACCCTTGAGAGGAAAAGTGAAGGCTTGAGAAATGGAGGATCACATAAAGAACCAAGAAGAGGTTCTCCAACTATCGAAGGATAACTTGGCTATACAACAAAATAGGATGAAAGAACAAGTAGATCAACATTGCAATGAAAGGTAATTTGAAGTGGAGGATTGGGTATTCTTGATGCTACAAGCATACAAACAGATGTCCCTCAAGCAACAAAAGAAGGATAATAAATTAGCACCCAAGTAATATGGTCCCTAGAATATGTTGTAGAGAATTGGAAGTATTGATTACAAATTGGAGTTACCTCCATATTCATATGTACATCTAGTCTTCCATGTTTATTTATTAAAGATTGTAATTGGTGACAAGATCCAAGTTAAAAAATTTCACTATATATTAATGAAGAATGGAAAATCATGCTATAATTGGATAAATCCTTGAAACATGAATAAAACAATTGTGACATTGATAAATTATTGAGCACCTTATCAAGTGGAATTACCTACCAATAGAAGAGGCCATGTGGGAAGATTAGTTCTTCATGCAAAAACATCCACAACTAATGAAGTGTTGAGGGAAACAATTATTTGAATGGGGGGGCATGTTAATCCCTAGATATTAAGTTATTACATTTATATTGTTATATTAGTGTTGTCCTTATTTTTTAGCTAGGACCTTTAATGGTCAGCGACACCCTTTAATTGTAATTGTACCTTTTATATCCTATATATACCAAGAATACCTAGTTTTAGAGAGAACCCCATCTTGTGCATTTGATATATTGTAAAAGGAGATGCCCCCTTAAAGAAGCTTCTCATTCATTCTCAATGCGTGGAGTTACTTCTCCTTATATTTTTATGCTATTTGGGTGTTTGGTGCATGACAACTACAAGTCCCTCATTTACAGATCAAGTACATAACTCTTAGGCTATGTATTGAATACAAGAAACTGAGTAGAGTTACAATGAATAAAAACTATCCACGACCTCTAATTTATGACTTGTTTTAGAAAACAAGAGGGACAAATTTATTCTCAAAGATTGATTTGAGATCGAGATATCAACAAGTCATAATTAAGGAATAAGACATCCACAAGACAAACTTTAGAATGAGGTATTCCCATTATGAATTTGTGGTGGTTCCATTTGGTCTAAAAAATGCACCATCTACATTCATGTGCTCAAGAACAATGTTTTCAGCAAGTACTTGGACAAGTTTGTACTTATTTTCCTTGATGATATACTAGTGTATTATAAGAACAGAGAAGAACACTAAAGTCACTTGAGGATGGTTTTTCAAGGGTTGAGAGAGCATAAATTGTATGAAAATCTAAGCGGATATGGATTCTAACCAAAACATATCCATTATTTTGGTCACATTATTTTTCAAGGGTATCAATGGATTTGGAAAATATTGAGGCCATAATGAATTGGCCCACTCCAAGAAATCTGAAAAATTTCATATCTTTCATGGGTCCTGTTAGGTATTATCAAATATTTATAATAAAAATTTCCATAATATCTTACTCAATGACTTCTTTGCAAAAGAAAGGGATCAATAATTTTGAATGGTCCCAAGAATTTGAGGAAATCTTTTAGGTTTTGAAAAATCTTCTCACAAGAGCCCCAATTATAAAAGTTATAGATCCACAGAAGGATTGTGATGCATGAACTTGTGCTTGCATTGAAGAAATTGGGAGAGTTATCATGAAATATAATTATGTATAAAGTTATTTGTCATGAAAGTTGAAGGAAAATGAGAAAATATATGTTACTCGTGACTTGGAATTAAATTTCTACAGTAGTGCATGCTCTAAATCTGTGGAGACACTACTTATGGGGAATGGATTTAAGCTTATAATAACTCATAATAGATTGAAGTATTTATTTGAAAAACAAAAATTGAATTCTAGGTAATCAAGATTGATGGAATTCTCTAGGAGTCTAATTTTGAGATGAAACACATAAAAGGGAAAGACAACAAAGTCAATAATGCACTCAACTTAAATATGCATGTAGAAACTGTTAGCATTTTCATATCAGATTTGAATAATAAAGTTATTGGTTCCCTTATTGAAGAGGAATACTATGTCCAAGTGAAATATGGATTGCAATAAGAGAAATTAGTGAATGAGATATGGAGGCTATAAATAACTGAATGGTGATGGAGTTCTTATCTATAAAAATATAATTTATATTCCCAATATTCCATATTTGAGAAGAATTATCATGGAAGAGATACATAAAAATGAATATTTTGGCCATCTAGGTTACCAAAAGGATTGCCACTTGTTGATGGAAAAAAATGACCATAATCAACATTGGGGAGATCACCTAGTCAGGTTCCCAATTAGACCCTTATCTATTTGGGATGGCGATTCCGATTGGTTAAAATGGGTCTAGTTACCCTTCTCCTAAGACTAGACTAAGGTAATGTTAATTTAATATAGACTAATCTATATGTAAAAAACATATACACAACCTTCTATCTGCTAAAGTATATTGTTACTTTTTTTTTATCAACAAATAAAAGAGTAGGAATTACCTTCTTGCAGTTGCTTGAAGAAGACAATCATCCGCTGAAACAAGGGCTCAACAAAGCCATAATGGGATTTGCTCCTACATAAGGAGACTTTGGAAAATGCAGATGATTCTACATGAAAATGCAATTTATCCTAGAATGAAATAAATAAAAGGGAAAGTAACATATCGTGATTGAGAAAAAGAATAGTCCCTCTCTCGATCCGGAGCAAGATAAATACTTGTAATGAAAATGAGTTAAAAGATTAGTTACCAAGTTACTGAAATAGTTCAAATAACTTGATGATTGTTGACATAAATTCATATTAATTTATCTTAGTAAATAGTTACTAAGTGAATACTAATATGCATACTCATTTCCAATCACATGAATCAAACATGAATTAAAATGAATTGCTGGACTATAGAAATAATTCATATAGTTCAAACAATATTTAAGACTCACCCATATCAATAGCATAATTAGTAATTAGTTACCAACATTCATTGATGTGCATATTCATGTTTAATTATGGTCATTCGTATCAAATTCAATTTAAAATGAAAAGAAAAAAAATTCTTGCATATTCTAACAATAGTGCAGAAATTTGATAAAATAAGCTTTCATTCATAAATGAATTGGACAAAAAATAAAATGGCTTGCAAAAGAAGTATTTCAGAATATTTGAATAGCAGTACCAAAACATACAAAACACCATAAATTCATGGCCATCTTAGGTCCTCCAAAACTTAAAAAAATCAAGGCTTTTACAACAATGTACATAGCCTACCTTCAAGAATTTTCAACCTGAAGTCTATCCCAATACCTCTAGTATCACGATAGCGTGTTTCCTTGTTTCTCCAGGTCCAACCCCCCTATTCATTTTTCTTATTCTCTTTTATAAGAGAAGATTTCAAATTATCTCTAACAACTATCATTAATTCACAATAACTATTTCCTTAAATATAGGAATGGGATAACTGTAAATACAAATCAAAATTAATTAATAACAAATTATATAAAAATAGAGCAGTTACAAAATTCTAATTTTGTAGATGTTCTTTATAAAAATGAATTGAAATGAAAAAAAAATAAAAAATCATACTTGTCAAACAAAATTATAAAATTAACACTTGAGCATCAAGAGGCAAAATTTTTAAAATCCTAATTAATGAAAATATTAACCCCTGGGGAATTGATTTCCATTGAGGCTTTTGTTTTAACCAATTTTCATTTTAGCCAAGTAATTTTCTCTTCATATTCTGAAATAAAGTTTTTTTTCCTTAACTTGAGTTGTTTATTTTCCATTTCTAGATTGATTACATTCAATTGTAGAATGGGCACCACACTATGGTATTTCTCTTTCCAAAAAAAATCTTCAATACTCGGGGTATCCATATATTTTCCTTTTTCGAGATTTTTTTTTAGTAAATATAGTTTTATTCTTTCAATCTGGGTTTATCCTAGCTTCTTTGAGATGGGAAGATTCCTCTGTATCTTCAAGTTCATCATCCATGATCAAAATGGGAGAATTAACATTTGAAACCCTCCTAGATTTGTTTCTGACTATCCTTGATAGCTTTCTCCCTTGTCTTTTTTTCTTGAAATAATCTGACTTATTTATATTTTATAATCATTTAAGAATATAGGTTTTAACATTTTTGTGACACTCAAGAGTAGGGTAAGTGAAACTAGTTTGTCTAGAAGGTTCGAAAGAGACTCTTCATTTTTTATCCAAGGCCATAGGCTCAAGCTTTGAGTTCGATCTCTGAGTTTGACTGCGTGTAAACCTTGTTGAAATTTTCTTTGAATCTGAGATCTTATAAATATCAATGTCATTATCTCCTATTGAATTTGTAGATTCAAACCCTAGTTCAAAATCATGAGTCTAAGAAACTGGCTTTGGGGTTTCAATGAACTTTTTTCTTTTAATAAAATCGTCCCAAGAATTATTCACCTGTTTCAAATGAAACTAGAAGAGAATCCTAATTAAGCCACGGTGAAATATATTTCTCTATGAACTAAGTTGATCTCTCTAATAAAATATAGACATTTTCGTAAGACTCTTCAACAAGTAGAAGGGCAAGTGTAACTCAAAAACCACAAAGATCATTAACAAGAGAAAATGATAGTAAACGAACAGACTGTAGTGATCCTCACATGTTATATATCTCTTGATAATCCACCATAAAAAAACCTCATTTCTTCTTAACCAGGGAAGAAGGAAAACTTTTGAAGTCATATTTGGATTTGGATGAGATTATAAACTTAGACCAGGGTATATCCTTAACCTCTTGGTTTTGGACCAACTCTCACAGTTTAATGAAATATTCATGGCTCTGGAAATTATGTCTTCATCAATATGTAACTCAATGTCTCCAATTTTTTCATACTTCCCATTAAAACTAAGCACAAAGGCTTTGGATACCTGTAAATTGTGGCCATGAAACATCATCAACAAATCAAACCATCCATATTTCTGGAGCATAGGATGATAGTCTTAATTAGCTTCAACAAATTCAATGCCCGGAGGCTCACATATGGATATTTAACCCATGATAAAACACTTAATGCGACTTAGGAAATCTTTCAAAGCAAGAGTCTGTGATGAATATGTGAATTCAGAGACAAACGAATCAAACCCTCGCTCACAGTTGAATGAAAACCCTTATGACTCAAAAATCCCCAAATCAATAAAACTTGCTAAGTTCAGAGCCTGTCTTGACTTTGATGTTTGTGTTTATGGTGAGACAGAGGGGGAAGTCCTCATCTACTACATGGAGCAGGAAAACACAGTGTTCAAAATTTATTGTCACTCATATTATAAATTAGGTCGAGTACATCAGTCATAATAAAAGCATCGTTGCTATGATTAACAAATATATGCATTGCTCATAATATTTGTTTTTGCAATATAAACCATGAATACCACAAGATAACAAATGATACTTTGAACATAATATAGGCTATAGTAAAATCAATTAGATCTCCATACAAAAATAAAACCTTTTAATTCCTCATCCAAATTGTTATAGGATAGTAAAGTTAATAAAACTTAGGATGAGAAAAAATATTTATTTCATAGCCTATCAAATTATGTAGCTCAAGTAAAAACCTTACTATGAACATGTATGGAAGCACTAGGATCAAGAAAATTAGATATAAATAATATATTTAATCTATGAACTTCATTCTATGATCAATATCATAATCAAAGCAACTTAAAACCAATGAAATCAACCTGAAAACGATATGCCAGGAGAAAATCTCAAAATTGATTTTTGAATTTCATGTTTGAATTCATGAAATTCAAAAAAGACCAATAGCACAATGGATATAAATATGGATCAGAATATAAATAATATTCAATCATAAACATATTGCTCACATTGATGCTCATACAAAATCATAACATAAAACATATTTACAAAGAAAATTAAGCCAAATTGAAAAGAATTTTCAAAAATTAAAGGGGGCCCAAATTTCCTTATGGTCATTAAATGCAAATTTGGGGGCTTGTTGTATGCCACAAAAATTGACGACACATGGGAACGAAGCAATTATCTCTGGTTAATATAATAGGTTTAAATTTATCAAAAGTTGAAATGAAATATTTCAAAAATTTCTCGCACACGACACCATTCCCAAAGGTCCCACATAAGACAAAATCATAGCAAAATAAGCTTTTAAATATGAAAGTACTTGAATGACTACTTCCAAGACATTGAATCCAAATATAGGTAATATTTATTAACGCTTAATTACATCTCTACTATTGGATAGTAAAAATAGCTAGGAGGTTATTAAATATTAGTATGCATCTATTATAAAATTACCTCTTTTCCCGACATTGTTTCGCTTCCAGCAGGCATGCTCAACACCCCGATGAAGTTGTTTCGGTACCATGTATGAATTTACCTGCTGCCAGTGATATTTTTTAGTACCCCGACGAGTTTGCATACATTTCCCACGCATATCTTCTTTCAACTCTCTTGTTCCCACCATTTTGATAAACATATTTAGAGAATTTCTTTTAGCAAATGGGTGAAAAGAGCGGGGTGGTGCAAGAGGCTTTTAATTAAAGGACTAGATGCAATATTGGTTGAGTTTGACCCCACTAGTCTTCTCTTTATCTACAAAATTAGAGGCTTTAATTGTGGGTGGGTATGGCAGGGATTCAAAGTAAATACTGTAGACAATTATTTCCTTTATAAAGGTGAACTTATAATACTTGAACCCTATCTTAATGTTCCCCATAAATAACAATTGATGTGGGAGAAAATCAAAACTTGATAAAAATGACCTTTAGATAAATGAAATCCTAATGAAAGGATAGAGTAAATATTTTTCCATGTAAACCAACTAGTATTGCGTAGGAAATATTCCCCCATATAAATTTTGGGAAGAACACAAAATCAAAACAAACAAAATAAAAAAGTTTCAAACATTGCAAACGACGAAAGAAAATGAAAACCTGAAGGAAAAGATAAATGAAAAGCCAAAGATTGAAATAAAACTTCAACTTGACAACTTATAAAAGTATATCTCAACAAAAAAAAAATGAATATGAGGAAAGCATGAGCATTTTCTTAAGTTGAGATTTTGATTAATTATATTTTACCAAGTTATAATTAGTTTGTCTTTTATTTGAACAAAAATTCCTAATACCAGGGAGCAGTCATGACTAATAGGTGAAGTTGCATCAAATGTCCCTTCCTTCCAAATATCTTGTTTTCAAAATTAAGTCTTTTTAGAAGCAAAGAACAAGACATCACATGAAAATAGTGTAAGATGACGAAACTCCCTGATGTAACTTATTTGTCTTTAATCATCAACACAACTGTTTTGTTAAACTTGAGAACAAGGCGAGGGAATTCCAAAACTAAAAATCTTGAAGACCTGCAAAAACATAATTTAGATAAGAAAATACTAAAACAAGACTAAAACTAAAAACGAAAGAAAAATTAAAGGATGAGAATAAGCGTATGAAACTTACATTGAAGAATATCGTTACAATTTACCTTAGAGATGTCGATTTTCTCCAAATTAAAGAAACAACCTCTTCTTATGATCAAAATTAAAGCATGAAGAAGTTGCATATTTAATGAAATTCACATATACCCAAAATCATCATTTTATTAAATCTAAATTAAAGTAAAGTAAACCTAAGCTAAACTAAAACTACTCCTACTCTAAAATTGTGAAGGAAATATGACTAAGTATAGTCATATTTCCAGTGGAGCCATTCAAGTTCTTTGATACCTGCACATATGTACATGTCAAACATTAATAATAATAATAAAAATAAAAATATTACTAATTTACTAAAAGAAAAGTTAAATCTATAATGTACATTAATTCCTAATAAAAAAAAACATAAGACTTTATTTACAAGAGAACTCTCATTCAACCAATTCTCCAACCATATATTTATTGGATCATAAAAATGAACATGGACATCTGATTAGGATTGGTGAAATTTGGAAAAAGAGGAGGATAACAGGCTAGATTCAAATGATGTTTTTATAAGTTCTGAATCCTGTAAAGAGTTGCTAGTATTAAGAAATAAACCTACATCACTATTTGCATTAATGGTACAATACTCAAAGGATTGATTCACAAGTGATTCATTTTCACAAGTATCATAGAAATTAAAAGTAGTAAGATCATATACTTTCGAAAAACAATCATGATCATGACAATTCAAAAGAACTTGATCATCATAAGAGTCATAAACTGGAATGGTCTCCCGAACATTGAAATCATTATAAATTTGAAAATGTGAGCTTTTTCGGACAATTTCTGAATTAAAATCTCTCTCATTTTTTAATATAGATTGGCTTGAAAGATTAGGAATGTGAGATCCTGACATAACCTCACTAGAGGGTGAAGTGTCTCGACATTCTCAATCCTCAAGCCATCATCATTAATGACTTCAATTTATTTCTTTGTAAATGTTAAATATAAACAAGAAGAATGACCAAAAATAGATTTATAATATTCCTCAGAGCTGTTGGATGAATATTTCATTAATAATTATTTATTCTAACCCATGCTAGTAGGCACTTTGTTGTATGTTAAATTTGCAATAGCTCCTCTGTTTTATGGAAAAATATTCGTATATAGAGGAACTATTAAATTATTATCAAACGAATTCAATTTATTAAATAGATCAGGGTATGAATCATAATGACTATTGGAACAGATGAGGTGAAAAGCTTCTCTTTCTACAAAATGGTCATTAAAATGACGATTTAATTCCTGAATTTCAATTTCTGTTACTCCATTAATATTCATGATACACAAGTCAGATTTAATATTATTAGAATTGGTTTTAGGAACATGATATGTTTGGTTGGAATTAAATTCCTGAAAATTATGATTAAAATGCTTTGAATTATGTAAATTCAATTCATGAACATAATTCAAAAAAATAGAGGAATCTGTTGTAAGAAGCATGCTACTAAAAGAAAAATTATTGATGTCTTTTTTAATTAAAAATGTTGATTTTTGGATATCTTCTCTAACAGTATCATGATCAGAAACAATCATATTCATATTTCCCTGAGTTTTTTTATTAGCTATTTCAACATTCTTTTTATGAATAGAGTCAACAACATTTTCATTAACAACATTAAATTCATTGTGAACAATAGTATATTCTTGTTCATGATGATTATTAGAAATACAAGGAAGAGAAAAATGTGTTGAAACTATCTTGTTAATTCAAATCTAGAGGGTAAATATTCAGATTTAAATTGCAAACAATTTCATTTAAATTGAATGAGAAAATCATTAAAAGACTCACCTTCAAATCTACGAAGTGTTTCAAGTTGATCACAAACCTTGTCATAATCGTAGTCCATAAAAGCATGGAAGAACATACTTGTGAATTGGTCCCAACTATATACAGAGGCAACTGGCAATGAAAGACATCGGCCTTTGACTTGACATGTAAGTGTAAGAGTAAAAATCCTTCACATAACACTTTCATCAATATCATTTTTATTACAATTTGAAATAAATTGAAAAATGTGATCAAATCTAGAAAAAAATGACTCACTGTTATGACAAGTGTTTAACTACCTTTGTTGGAGTGCTACAGAATGCTCGACCAAAAATGAAACTCCAAATAGGAATTTTAGAAGGATCCATTGAAAAGAGATAAAGAATGAAAAATAACAACTCCAAATGGGTCAACTCATCGGTGGCCCTCCTTCTAGCGCCAAAAATGTTGATGGACAAAAATGACCATAATTAACATTGGGGAGATCACCCGGTCAGGGTCCCAATTATACCCTTATCCGTTTGGGATGGTGATTTCAACTGGTTAAAATGGGTCCAGTTACCCTTCTCCTAAGACTAGCCTAAGGTAATGTTAATTTAATCTAGACTAATTTATATGTACAAAATATATACACAACCTTCTATCTGCTAATGTATATTGTTACTTGCTTTTATCAACACACAAAAGAGTAGGAATTACCTTCTTGCAACTGCTTGAAAAATGCAATCCTCAGATGAAACAAGGGCTCATCAAAGGCATAATGGGATTTTCTCCTGCATAAGGAGACTTTGGAAAATGTAGATGATTCTACATGAAAATGTAATTTATCCTAGTATGAAAGAAATGAAAGGGAAAGTAACATATCCTAATTGAGAAAAACAATATTCCCTCTCTCAATCAGGAGCAAGATAAATACTTGTAATGAAAATGAGATAAAAGATTAGTTACCAAGTTACTGAAATAGTTCAAATAACTTGATGACTGTTGACATAAATGCATATTAATTTTTTCTTAGTAAATAGTTACTAAGCAAATACTAATCTACATACTCATTTCCAATCACATGAATTAAACATGCAATAAAATGAATTGTTGGACTATAGAAATAATTCATACAGTTCAAACAATATTTAAGACTCATGCATATCAATAGAATAATTAGTAATTAGTTACCAACATTCATTGATGTGCATATTCATGTTAAATTCTGTTCATTCGTATCAAATTCAATTTATAATGAAAAGAAAAAAGATTTCTCGCATATTCTAACATTAGTGTAGAAATTTGAGAAAATAAGTTTTCATTCATAAATGAATTGGACAAAAAATAAAATGGCTTGCAAAAGAAGTATTTCAGAATCTTTGAATAAAAGTACCAAAGCATACAAAACATTAAATTCATGTCCATCTTCAAGTCCTCCCAAACTTAAAAAAATCAAGGCTTTTACAACAATGTACATAGCCTACCTTCAAGAATTTTCAACCTCAGGTCTAGCTCAGTACCTCTAGTAGCACGATAGCATGCTGCCTTGTTTCTCTAGGTCCATCCCCCATATTCATTTTTCTTATTCTCTTTCATAAGAGAAGAGTTCAAATTATCTCTAACAACTATCATTAATTCACAATAACTATTTCCTTAAAATTAGGAATGGGATAATGTTAAACTATTTTTAATCCCAAACAAAATTTTCCAAAAATAACATGAAATCATTCTAAAATAGATATGAGCCGAAAGATGGCTGAAAGTCCATCATACGTTCATTGTTCGAGCTCATAAATATCCTAAATGCAATATTATTGGTCCAAATTATCCATTTATAACCTCTAAATACAAATCAAAATTAATTAATAACAAATTATATAAAAATAGAGCGACTACATAATTTTAATTCCATGGTTCTTTCTAAAAATGAAATAAAATGAAAAAAAACAACAAATTCATACCTATCAAACAAAATTCTAAAATTAACACTTGATCATCAAGAGGATTTTTTTTTTTAATCTGAATTAATGAAAATATTAACCCCTGGGGAATTGATTGCCACTGAGCCTTCTATTTTAACCAATTTTAGATTGAGCTCAACATTTTTCTCTTCGTATTTTGCAATCAAGTTTTTGTTCCTTGACTTGAGTTGTTGATTTTCTAGCTCTAGATTGATTACATTCGATTGCAAAATGGGCACCACACTATGGTATTTTTCTTTCCAAAAAAAATCTTCAATACTCGGATTATGCATATCTTTTCCTTTTTCAAGCTATTGCTTTAGTAAATATAGGTTTATTCTTTGAATATGGGCTTATCAAAGCTTCTTTGAGATGGGTCGATTCCTCTGTATCTTCAGGTTTGTCATTCATGATCAAAATGGTAGAAGTAACATTTGAAACCCTCCTAGATTTGTTTCTGACTACCCTTGATAACTCTCTCTCTTGTCTTTTGTTCTTGAAGTCATCTAAATTCTTTAAATTTTCTAATCGTTTAATGATAGACGTTTTAACGTGTAACCTTGACGAGACTAGAATATTCTGGGAAGCAAGAGAAATCCTAAAATGTTGGATAATAATCCTAGAAGACAAGTCGTCTCAAGAGATTAATTAATATTGAGGTATTAGTCTCCAGGAAGAGAAATTGTCCTAGACAGGTGATTTGTTGATCTAGATTTGGATCCGAGAGCTTGATGGGGCTCAAAAAGGCCTAAAAATAAAAGTTCTCATAATGGATTCAAAACGTACATAAGCGTAGGCCTCATTGATACGAACCCAACGTAACTTGAACAGGCTCAAACAGACGTGGTATGCTCCTGATATCACGTTCTGTTCGTTTTTCCAAATAGGCAAAAGGTCAACCAAGTCAAAATCAACACTAATGTCATCATGTACGACATGTGACTTCAACATGCATTAGGATGATGTCAGCATGATGTCATGATGACATCATCATGTTGATGTGGCATCACCAAAAAGTGACACGTGTCACCCATTTTTTTCATTTTCAGGTTGAGTTGGCGCTGCATGGATTTGACACGTGTCACCGTACGGATGACACGTGGTAGTCTGTATAGTGACATGGCCTTATGGCAGATAGACACATGGTGTATGACTAGCTGATGTTTCAGATAGGTGGCAGGTGACTGGGTGTATGGTTGGATGATGTGGTCCAATCCTGGGTTGCCACATGGCCCAATCAGGTGGTGCCATGTGGCACTCTACAGATGCCTAATGACAGATGGAAAAAAGTTTGTTAGGCCAGGAGGTTCGAACCTCTGACCTCCTCGGATGCCAACGATTTAGAAACTGGGCACTGACCATCCAGGTTGTTGGTTTTCCTTGATAGACCTTCGGCGCATTGTTCTTTTATGTTGATGGTGGCAGAGAATTAAGGGATAGCCTCGATTGGCGGGGGCCAGCCTCATCTGACCGTGGGCTAGGGTACAGGACCTATGCACTGGATTTGGCATGAATATTGGGTGCATGGCCACATGGCCCATGCCATAAAACCTGGAGCTACACCATCGGGGAAGTTATAACAGGTAGCGCGCATAGGGCTAGGACGCGGCCACATGGCCTGTAATATGACCGAGAGCCAAGAACTAAGGGGATAAACTGTTAGCGCCTAGACCGAGAGCATATGGCATGCACCCATATGTCCAAGGGCCTACAAGTTAGGGGTTGTGCCCTTGTATTTTGGAATATAGTGGGTTTTAACTTTATTATATGATTTATTATTGATTTTCTCCACAGATTAGGGGGATTTTGCCCATTATTGGGGGATATTTAGCCCTTTTTGAGGCCAGATCTTAGGAGGAAATTGGGATATGGTTACCAAATTCATATCTATATAAACTAGGCCTTCTTGAGGCCATGGGAGGACATTCAGATCATTTTTATGATGAATATTTTCCAAGCCAAAGCCATTTTTATGCAGGGAAGCTGTTGAGGAGTGCACCTTTGCACGCCATTTTTGGGAGCTACGGTCATCCGATTTGAGTGTCGTTTCTTCTGTTGGGTTCTTAAGATCAGGAAGAACATGACCAGATCAGTTTTGTAACCTTTTGGAACTAATGTGATGTACATATTTAGCTTTGAACATAAATAATAAAGCCTCACCCACTGAGACAAAGGCCCGAAGACATAGGCGAGATTGTTGAACTCCGTTATCACATTGGTGTTATGGTTTGTTGTTGTTTTATGCTTCATTTAAGTTAGGTTCATGTTTATATGGTTTTTACAACTCTTATATAACTTATTCCTCTTTCTTAAAGCTTCCTAATTGGTTAATCAAAACATGCTTAATAACTCAACCATAGTCATTTAAAAGATATTTTCAGATCAAGTGGTATCATAGCTAGTTGACATTTGGATTTGAGTTTTTCATGTTAACTATGGAAAAGATACATTGTGGTGAAGGAGATATTGTTGAAGAGAATAAATTGATTGGATTGAGAAATATTAATTCTCACAGTGAGAAGATGGCATTGGAAGAGGGACTTTCTTAGGATGAGAAAGAGTTTCAAAAAACTTTCTTTGCTATGTCGGAGATGATGGAAGTTTTGTACGAGGATTACTTGCAACGAAAGAGACTAGTTCTTGGTGAATCTTCAAAGGGAAAAAGTGAAGAAGGAGAGGATCCTCCTTCACCTCCCTCATCACCTCCTTCTTCAAGTTCAATTTCTAAATCCAATGCAAAGAAACATGTTCATAAACATAAGAATGAAATGCCTTTATTAAAACTTGATGTTAAATTCGAATTACCCATGTATGATGGTGAACTTAATGCAAAGAGACTTGACAATTGGGTTAGAGAGATGGAGGCCTATTACAGTGTGAAATAGATCAAGGATGAGGCCACACATATTAAGTTGGCATCATTGAGACTTCCAGGCACAACACTCATCTGGTGGCAAATCAAGTTGAAAAACGGAACACAACAAATGGGTAATGTATTTCCGTCATGGCAAAGTTTCATTCTGCACTTAGAAAGAAATTCTATCCTTTGGGTTATAAAGAAGAAACATTAATTGAATTACAAGATTAAAACTAAGAAAAGGACAAATAGTGCAAGAATACACATATGGCTTTCGTAAAATGGCGTTGATGTTAGATATTCCTTTACATACCCAAGAAAATATTATGAAGTATATAGGAGGTTTACCTGCACATATTAGAAACACTGTATTCATGTTTGGACCCACTAACCTTAATAAGGTTTATGTTCAAGCGACATACATTGAAGCAGGGAAAACAGGTGTCGGTGTATCAGGGGAATCATATTCAAGGAAAGAGGACAAGAGGAAGTGGCATGGCAAGAAGTCAAATGCAGTGACGAGAAAGGAAGAGAGGCCCTATTGCAAGCATTGGAAGAAAGATGGACATGATGAGGACCGATGTTGGCAGTTGCATCCCGAGAAGAGACCGAAGTGGTTCAAGGAAAATAAAGGGAGGCTAATAGTTGCAGTGACAACACGACCCATAGAATTGGGATCGAATTTAGGTGATGAATCTAAGGTCTCATTGGTTGGTATGACAGGTAAAATTGGTGAAGGAATTGATTGTAGAAGTAACTTGTTTCATATAAGGGTCATCATGTGACACACTAAGGTTGATACATTAATCGATAGTGGATCTCAATCTAACCTAATCTCATAGGAATTGGTTAAGCAATTGGGGTTAAAAACACAAGTACATCATAAGCCTTACACACTTAAATGGATAAGAAACCATCATCAAATGCACATAACCAAGTAGTGCACATTAAAATTTTCTATTTCATATAAGTATGTGGACGAGGTAACATGTGATGTAGTGTTATTAAATGAATGTGGAATGTTATTAGGTAGTCAATACTTGTTTGATTGTAAAGCAATCCTCTACAGGACAAAGAATCAATATCAATTAACCAAAGCAGGTCGAGATTATGTGGTTCATGCTCATCATGTAAAGGAAAATAAAACACTTCAAACTATGGAACAATTAAAGAAAGAAGTTCAAGCAAGCAACAAACCAATAATTGTTTCAAATGAAGTAATCGATCTTAATCAAGAACATGAGATGATTGTTGAATGGAAAATCAATCACAGTTTGCTTCAAGATAAATTCATGTCGTGCAAATATTACAAGTATATCATCTCATTTGCAGTCATGTTTTTGATGCTCTCATTAGTAATGTTTTCTACATGGATGATAGTGGCTTTAGTAAAATGTGACAGGGTTCAAATGGCTAACGATATTCTTTCAATTGTCATGATTGTGTCACAGTTGATCTTGATGAGACAGGTGTGCAGGACAAAGTTCATAGACAGAGTACAAGCCAAGTGGCCTATCTCAAGCTTGTTGACTGGTCAGTAACCTTTTGGGGAACCAAAGGTCCTTTAGTGGGGAGGTGTGATCCAGATTTAGATCCAGGAGCTTGATGGGGCTCAGAAAGGCCTAAAGATAAAAGTTCCCAGAATGGATTAAAAATGAACGTGAGTTTAGGCCTCATCGACACAAATCCAAAACAACTTGAATGGGCTCAAACAAACATCATATGCTCATGATATCACGTTCTGTTTGTTTTTCCAAACATGCAAAAAGTCAACCAGGTCAAAGTAAATGCTAATGTCAGCATGTATGACAGGTGACATTAGCATGCATCAGGATGATGTCATGATGACATCATCATGCTAACGTGGCATCACCAAGAGGTGACACATGTCACCCATTTTCATCATTTTCAGGCTGAGTTGGCCCTGTATGGATTTGACACGTGTCACTGTACGGATGAAACATGGCATTCCATACAGTGACATAGCCCTACGATAGATGGAAACGTGTCGTACAACTAGATGATGTGTCAGACAAGTGGTAGGTGACTAGGCATACGGTTGGACGATGTGGTCCAATCCTGGGCCACCACATGGCCTAATCAGGTGGTGCCACGTGGCACCCTATAGATGCCCAATGATAGTTCGGTAAAATTTTGTTAGGCCAGGAGGTTCGAACCTTTGACCTTCTCAGATGCCAACGCTTTAGCAACTAGGCGCTGATCATCCGAGTTGCAGGTGTTCCTTGATAGACCTTCAATGCATTGTTCTTTTATGTTGTTGGTGGCAAAGAATTAGGGGATAGCCCCAGTCGGTGGGGGGAAACCTCATCCGATCGTGGACTAGGGTCCAGGACCTATGTACCATATTTGGCATGAATATTGGGCACATGGGCACATGGACCATGCCATAAAACCTAGATCTATATTGTCAAGGAGGTTATAACAGGTAGCGCACAGAGGGCTAGGACGCAACCACATGGCCTGTAATATGACCCAAAGCCGAGAACTAAGGGGATAAACTGTTAGCGCCTAGCTCGGGGGCATATGGTATGTGCCCATACATCGAGGGGCCTATGAGTTAGGGGTTGTGCCCTTGTATTTTGGAATATAGTGGGTTTTAACTTTTTTATATGATTTATTATTGATTTTCTCCACATATTTGGGGGATTTTTCCCATTATTGGGGGATATTGGGCCCTTTTTGAGGCCAGATCTTAGAAGGAAGTTGGGAGATGGTTACCAACTTCATATATATATATATATATATATATATATATATATATATATATATATATATATATATATATATATATATATATATA
>ML782642.1:23569-59546 GCA_009831015.1 Picea engelmannii
ACCCCCCCCCCTCCCCCCCTCAAAAGACAATGCATCAAAAGAAGAAAAGGAAGTTGCTAGGAAACTATGTTCTTCACTCCAAGACAATCCCACAAATTTTGAAACTTTCGTCCAATGAAGGTATTCATGAAGATATCAACAATTTATTCAAAGGAAGGACAGACCTGCAGATCAATGGTCCTTTCATGTACTAGATATCTGATGAAATGCATGTGGACGTCAATGTGTTTGGTTCACTATCGTTGTACTGGATCTTTGCAAAATATCAGTGTACTCTGATTGTCACACCATATAAAAGTCAGACAGTGAAACTGGATACCAAGATCGGTAAGGAAGTGTTGAAGCCAAAGTGCTTGAATGACACAATTGACCACTCCTTTATACTCGACCTCTGCGGAAGATAAATTAATGGTTGATTGCTTCTTACTTGACCATCAAATAGGGCCTAATCCCAAAATGAGAGTGTACCCGAATGTGGACTTTCGATCGGTGCCATCGCCAGACCAATCTGAATATGTGAAGCCTATGAGATCCAATGCACAACCAGCTGCATAGTGAATCCCATAACTCATAGTTCCCTGAACATATATGAGGATTCACTTGGCAGCCTTCTAGTGAAGATCATGGGGATCCTACATGTATATGGAAACTTCTCCTACTACTTATGAGATATTCATATGAGTGTGGGTGAGATACATAAGACTCCCCACCAACTGTTGATACAAAGTGATGTCCACTAATGGTGTATCCATGCCATCCTCAATTCTGATCCCAAATAAGAAGGGTGTAGGTGAAGACTTACAGTCTGTCATGTGGAATCTATCCAGAATATCCCGGACATACTTAGCCTGAGAAATTTTGATGCATGAATCATCATGTTGGCACAGGGGAAGACCTAGAGTTCAACACTTAACAGTGCACCAACAAAACCCCGACTATCGGCCCTTTCGGCAACACCTGCGAAGCAGGCAAAGTCTCACCCGAGGTAGAAGCAGGGGGGGTTATAGGACACAAGTGTTTATAACCAAGCTAGGGCACAGATCTGTGATAATAACACTTCACGAAATATTTTTTTAACGTTTAGGAAGTGACATGAATTAGTTTATTAGCCCTATTAACATCACAGAACATAATCAAAGATAGATCTAGTGTAGTAACAACAAAATATTATGCACCTTAAACACTTAGCTCTTAGCACTGTGAATCAGATCTATCATTTTAACATAAGCAGAGCATTTAAGCAACACATACATATCCATTACACATCCTAATCTAAGCACTAAGAAAAAATAACAGAGATAACATTGCACAAATAAAACCACGAGACTTTAGATATATGTGGTTCACCCCAGGGAGGGGCTACGTCCACAAACCGCTTCACCTCTTTATTATTCGCCAAAATATTACACCCAATCACTCATGTGCACTAAGCCACAAAGTCAAGATTCACACAAGATTGGAGACCTGCGCACTAAGCGCTAGATCCTCCTTCCAAAACTAGGTCAAATGCACAAAGTCGAACCCTCTATCACAGTATTTTTCACCTTCTACAAAATCATATTCGGGAACAAAGCCTCAGTGCACATACATTCCTTTGCACAAAGTAACTCGAACTACTTGCACTTTTCCTTTTTTACAATACATTCTTCTTTATTTATATTTTACAAACCCTTACAATAAGGCCTAAATATGGGAAAACCCCATGGGTCGACATCCCATAAACATGTTACAAAACCCTAGAGGACCCTTTATTGGGTCCACATAACCCTCAAAATTGGTGATATCCATGATCTCAGCTCATCCTGGGTGCTCCTTCTTCGACCAACGTGTCGAAGTCCAAAAGTGGGCCAAAACTTACCAAATTTTCCCCAAAACTTGGTCAATGGCCAATAGCCCCCAACACTCACCTATGACTCGTCCCGAGTCACTCATGTCTAGAAAATGTTTCTTCAAAAGCCTCGATATTAACTCGATCTACCTCGACTTGTTGCCTCACTTGATCCTCCTGCTCAGTGATCTCCTGGACTGTCTTCTCTATAACAGGCCCTTCCAGGCATTGTTCTATTGCTACGATGAATTGATCTAATTGTTAACCCTGTCCATCAATCTCCTCGAACACCTTGCAAGCTCCATCCTGCACAGGTTGTAGCTTCTGCGTTACTTCCATTACCTTACCCTGGATATCACTGATTTGTTGTTGTAATGTGTGTTGCTCCTGGGATCTCTTCATTCTTTCCACTATGGTGAGCAACTTCATCTATGCCTGCAATGAAAATGCTTGCTATTGCACCTCATGTAACTGCGCTTCCAGCTTCCTTAGTTATGGATCCTCGACAAGGCATTCATATGTCTGGGTGCTTCTATCACTTAACTGTTTACATTCTGAGGTGAGGGCTCTTATAGTTTCTACTGTGTTTTTAGTGGTCTCCTCCCTCTAGTCATGCACTTCCTTCGGGGTGCTCGACACTATATGGGCCTCCAGTTCTGTTATTCTAACCTAAAGTTGTTGGATGATCTCTGTGAGCTTCACTATTTGAGCTTCGACCTACTCTTTCTCCTCCTGTACAAATGCCTGGTACAAAGTGACATGCTTTAATTATCGCTTCTTTGACCACAACCTTCTTTGCGAGCAGCTGCTCTTTTTCCCTTTGTAGTTGGGATTTTTCCTCTTGAATCTTCACCCGAAGCTATGCTTTCTCACTTTCCTGGGCTACTACATTGTCATGCGTTGCTCGTAATTGTGCTAAGACTTCATCTTTCTCCTTTTTCAAGGATTTTGTAGCCTTCTTCTCTTCCTGAGCTCTATAGAACCGAGTTTTTGTTGCATCCACAAGCCTTCTTAACTGGGTTGGTTCGTCCCCCAATTCTGCAATTTGCGATGAGGAAGGTGTAGACGGCGTAGTAGGTACTACGCGGACCAAGTGAATATCTTGTTGCACTTCCTTCAATTCTCTCTCAATCCTTCCATATAACTATGTCTCTCTCCATATTTCTGCAACATCAGAGGCATCCTCCATAGCTTCGCGGACCAAATTGATGTCTTCCTCTGTGAGAGTGGCCTCCAACTGTGGCTTATTGGCACACGTCTTCTTCCTTGCTTAGGGTTTCTTCATAGAAAATTTCATCTTTTGCGGTGTCACTATCCCAACAGGGGGATCTCTAGGTGGAGGGGTGGTAGCTTCACCTTCTCCTTGATCTTCTTCATCTCGTCCTCCTTGTCCTTCTTATTCATCTTCTCCTCCTTCTGGTGAGCTAGACCGGTTATTTGCAGAAGTGTTGTCCTCTTCGTCACTTTCTATGTCCTAGACTTCAGCCTGCTTTTTCTACTTCTTCATCTCACTGGATTGTCCAACATGTTCAACTTGGGTAAATATTAGGCTTCCTATGGTGTCAGTTTTGGATAGCTTTGCATCGGCGACAGGTATAAGAAATTCTTCTGGCCATTATTTTGTAATCTGCTCCATATCTTCATCTGTTAGCTTGTAGTATGATTGTAAATCTTCTTGGTGCTCATCTCTTTGTGCAGTGATGTAGATGAAGTGAGGATCAACGTGGAACTTTGTTATGGACTGGTAATGATGCAGGGTGCGCAGTGTCATACGTGAGAATGATTGTGAGACGAGGTGAGGTTTCTTCCCGATTGTCTTCGTTAAATAGCGGTGGGGATATAACATGGCATAGTTCTTTTGGTCTCCTAAGTTGAATTCATTGTTATTCAATAGCGGGATATGTCCTAACCGACTCCCAACTATGCGAATTCCTTTCGGAATGTACATAGTGAAAAAAAATTACTCAAATTCTCGAGGGATACTGTCACGGTTAACAACGCCAGTCAAAGGTGGAATATATTCAGGTAGGATCGATGGGATCTACTTCGCATTAGCCAGATCACTGCGGTGCTTACTTTGTTGCTCAATTACGTGGTTGACACAACTGGAACAACATCCAGTCGAAGGGGAAGCCTACAGTCCCCTAGTTGATGATGCCTCGATACCTTCGGATATCAGTCTGTCGACCATTAGCTTCTTAAGGACTTCCTCAAAATACTTCTCCAATTCGCTAGGTTCTCCCAACATTCTATCGTTTAATAGACAGGTGGGGTAGACAAATGGACAGGAGAGGTCTAGTTCCAAATAGCGGCAGTCAGCACAGCTCGACACTTAGACAATTCTCTTCTTAGCTCAGTCAATCACGGGTACCAAAAAGTGTTCCTAGCACAACGATTGATGAGTTAAATAAATAGGGTATCGTGATAGATCTTCCAACAGCTAGGAAATTCTTCCATCAATGTAAATATATCTGTTATGGCGCGGTCTCAACATCCAAAAAGTGGTCCATAAGCCAATAAATGTGTTTTCTAACCGTTCTGAAGCGTCATTCTAATAGTCAGGGCACCTCCAACGGTCATATAAATTTGTCAAGGAGAAGTCCAATTATGCTCGTTCATGTTGTTCCAGCAAGGTTCAAATCCTGGGAACCTACCTCCTGCAAGGTTCCAGTCTGTGAAGTCCTCCATCTAGTTTATGTAGCTTCTTGTAGCTTTTCCAACTTATCTTTCTTTTTATTGAGCTTCCTTTCCTTCTTTCCTATTATCTAAGTCTCTCTAATTGTTTCTAGAATCCTCTTTCCATTTTTATTCTTATCTTGCCCTAGCATAGTGGCTTTGCACTATTGAGATTCCCTCAAAGGGTCTGAAGTTACTATCCCTTTTCTTAACACTTCCTGAGTGGACATACTTCTTTCTTGAATAGATAGGTCTTTCAAGCCTTCTTGCATTCTTTCAAACTTGATAACTAATTCACTTTCTGTATGTCCCTCCTACGTTGTTACTTTGCTCTGTTGCTTTGACTTATCCTCTCGTCCTTCTATTAGCCAGTCTATTTTCCTATCTATAAAATCCCTTAATTCTTTCTTTTTCTTGTATGTAGTTTCTTCCTCTGCTTTCCTTTTGATCTGATCCTTCTCAATCCAAGTCTTACCTAACAATAGTGGGAAAGGGGCGTTGTCCCCAACAAACCGAATGACTTCAAATTCTTCTTCAGTCGATGTTCCATGAACAATAATAGGTACATTAGTAATTGTTCCACATAAGGTTATCATATTTCCCTTAAACAAGCCTATCCTTCCTAACAAAGGTACCACAGTAGGCTTTCCCAAAATTTCCCAAGTTTCTTCTATCATAATATTCACTTGTGTTTCTTCATCCAAGACACAGTCTATGTCGAAGTCTTCTATTCTTGCACTTATGCTTTGTTTTGATTTTAGGATTTCTGGTAAACTGACATCTTTATGAACATCCATCGTTTATTTCAATTGTAATATCGTAGTCTGAACTTCCTCTRATCCTTTCTCTTTATGACTCTCTATAATTCCCTTAGTCTCTTGAATTTCTTCATAGTTTTCTTGTCTCATGTTCATTCCTTCAACTTTAKCAATAATCCTTTGACAATCCTCAACCTCATGACCAACAACATGACAACAAATACAAATAGGTCCTATCTCAGGACATTCCTTAGCAATATATCTCGGCCTTCTGCAATTATAACACAATGTCAATCCTCTTTTTCTTTTAAATSTTCCCCAACCTTTTATGTATTGAGCACTTCCCCTAGGATCATAATGTTGGACCTAAAAAAAATTCTTTCTAGGTTCCTACATCCACTTATTAGTCCAAAAATTWWTTCTATGCATAGGAATAACATATCTTTCTTCATTTCCATCAACTCTTTCTTTCAACTGCGCCCTAGCCTTCAGACTAGGAAAAAATCTATTAAACATACTTAAGTTCATACTTTCAAAACAAAAAATTTCACTTTTCCTTCTCTTACCAATGCACAAAGCTTGCTTCTTTTAGGATCTTACCTCTTTTCTTCAGATCAACTTACCTCCTTGGCACAAAGCTTCGCAAGTCAAGTAGAGTATTGTGCACTTCAACAACAGATCTACGCACAAAGATTATCTTTTTCTTTACTTTAGTTCCCAGCAATCACAGTTCCAGGTCCCAGCAACAGAACCATTTGTTGGCACAGAGGAAGACCCAGGGTTCAATGCTTAACAACACACCAAACAAACCCCGACTACCATCCCTTTCGACAACACCTTTGAAGCAGGCAAAGTCTCACCCAAGGTAGAAGCAGGGGGGGTTACAGGACACAGGTGTATGTAACCAAGATGGGACACAGATATGTGATAATAACACTTCACAGAATATTATGTTAATTCTTAGGAAGTGACATGCATTAGTTTATTATCCATATTAACATCGCAGAACATAAGCCAAGATAGATCTAGTGTAGTAACAACAAAATATTATGCACCTTAAACACTTATCACTTAGCACTATGAATCAGATCTAGCATTTTAATGTAAGAAAAGAATTTAAGCAACACATACATATCCATTACACATCCTAATCTAAGCACTAAGAAAAACATAACAGAGATAACATTGCACAAAGAAAACCATGAGACTCCATATATACGTGGTTCACCCCAGGGAGGGGCTACGTCCACAAACATCTTAAACTCTTTATTATTAGCCAAAATCTTACACCAATCACTCTTGTGCACTAAGCCACGGAGTCGAGCTTCACACAATACTGGAGACCTGTGCACTAAGCACTAGATCCTCCTTCCAAAACTACGTCAAATGCATAGAGTCGAACCCTCTATCATAGCATTTAGCACCTTCTACAAAATCATATCTGGGCACAAAGCCTTAGTGCACATACATTCCTTTGCCCAAAGCAACTCAAACTACTTGCACTTTTCCTTTTCTACAATACATTCTTCTTTATTTATATTTTACAAACCCTTACAATAAGGCCTAAACATGGGAAAACCCCATGGGCCGACATCCAATAAACATGTTACAAAGCCCTAGATGACCCTTTACTAGGTCCACATAACCCTAAAAATCGGTGAGATCTGTGATCTCAACTCCACCTGGGTGCTCCTTCTTCGACCATCATGTCGAACTCCAAAAGTGGGACAAAACTGACCAAAGTTTCCCCAAAACTTGGTCAAGGGCCAACACATCCTGATTAATCTTAATACCAAGAAAGTAATGATGTTAACCCATGTCCATCATAGAGAACCTGTCATGCAAAATATATTTAACCACAACAATGGTTGAAGCAAAGCTACCAGTGATCAAAACATCATCAACATAGAGTACTAAAATCATTAAAGAGTCAATATTCCTCAACATGTAAACATTGCAATGATATTTACATCTAACAAAATCATGTGAAAGTAGATAAGAATTCATCTTTTCATACCATGCTTTAGGTTCCTTCTTGATTCCATAGAGTGACTTCTTCATTATACATACTAAATATGAGCTCTAAATGAACCCTTATGGTTGCTCCATGTAGATCTCCTCTAAAATATCATCGTGAAGAAAAGCATTATTCACATCCATCTGGTGAACCTCCCATCCTTGGTTGTTGCAATGGCTAGAACCAAGCAAATGGAGTGATCCGGATTTTATGAGAAGAATGAAATGAATACATTTTATTAAAATATGCTTAACACAGAATAACAGAGATACAGTAAAGCGGGTTTTCTATTCAATAAGGAAATAAGTTGAAACTGTAAAATACAGCGGAAAAGAAGCTTGTTGAATTGGTGGAGGCTTATCTCTAAGAAGAGATGTGATGGTTGCACTCATTCACCAGAAGATCATTACAATGAGGCTCTGAACGCCTTTTTACAATAAAAAGGAATGTCAAAAACCCTTTACATCCAAAAACCTAACCCTAGGAGATGAAGCACCAAAAGTCATGTGGGCCCTATTTGGGTAAGCTAGTACATCAACTTCTCGGAGTCATAACGTTTGCATACGATATTCGTTTTAGGCACACAATAGCTCGTTGGAAAGGTCTATTCGAGGAATACACATTTTGCTGCTATATATCAAGTGTCATCTTTTACTGTGGCGATCCCTAAAAACGTTGTTTAGGGCCTCAAAATGGCACCACAAGTCAGGGACCCAAAAACTAGGAAAACAAAACTGCCAAACTGGAAAACTGCAAAAATGAACCAGTTGGAATAGGTTGGGGGCCACTGATGTATTGGAAAATGTGTTGGATCCTCTCAATGAACTGGGTGGATTTGTCATCTTTTGGTGGATCAGGGACGAGCTGGTCGACAAGGGTAGTGCAACATCCATGGGGCCCAATGGTTGGAATCACAACCCCACCTGAAAGGGGTTGTCGCCAATTGAGCTATGCAGGGCTCGGTTGTAGCTATGTTGGACATAGGGAAGACTATCATCCCATGTGCATGGTTTCTTGGAATTGTACATGCGTGGGATATGTACGATCATTTGATTGACGACTTCAGCTTGGCCATCTGTCTAGGGGTGGAAAGCGGTGGATTTGGTGAGCTTGGTATCTAGCAATGACCAGAGGCTCAACCAAAATGTGTTAAGGAACTGATTGTCCCAATTTGAGACAATGGTTTGTGGAATCCCAAAGTGTACCCAGAGGAATTCAAAGAATATCTTGGCAGTTTCCTCTGCATTGATGTTCTTCTTGCAAGCGGCCAAAATCGCCATCTTGGAAAAGCGATCAACAACCTCAAAAACACAGTCATTTCCCCTCTTGGTGGACGGGATGCCCGACATATAGTCCATTGAGATGGATTCCCATGGCTTGTCAGGAGTAGGAAGAGGGGTGTACATGCCCTATTTCTTAGTGGTTATTTTGGCAATAGCGCAGGTTGTGCAGGACCTGATATACTTTTCGACATCCTGTGAAAGTTTCGGCCAGTAGAAATGTTTTTGCAGCACTTCCATTGTCTTTTCGATGCCAAAGTGTCCTACCACCCGACTATAGTGAGCTTCCCAAATCATCTTCGTGCGCTCGCTTGATGGAACACAGAGATGGCCTAGACGGCACAACAACCCATCCTGAAGATGGAAATTAGTGACCACTAAGTTTTCTCCCAACATTTGGTAGGCAGTGGAGAAATCAGGATCTGTCTCATAGAGGTGGGGCCATCTGTAGGTCTCCTGGTCACAAGATTCTAGCACCGTGGTGATTTCCGCGACTGGAGGTTGGTTGAGGAAATCAGAAAATTGGTTGGTACTTCCTATTTTATACTTGATGTTGAGGTGGAACTATTGTAATTATGTGGACCACTTCTGATGGAGGTCATTCTGCAATTTTCATTGGATCCGCATGAACTGTAGTGGCTTGTGATCAGTGTGTATGAATGTTTCCTTCCCCATAATGTAATGTCTCCACTGGTGGTAGGCTTTCACAATGGAGTACATTTCTTTGCCGTAAGTAGGGTACTTATGGAAAACATCTGATAGTGTCTCACTGTGATACGCCATGGGGTGGCCATGTTGAGTGAGAACGGCACCCATAGCATAGTTTGAAGCATCTGTCTCGATCTCAAAGGGATGTTGTAGGTTTGATAATGAAAGTACTAGGGATGAGCACAAACACTGCTTCAATTCATTAAAGGCTTGTTGTTGGGACAGGCCCCACAAAAAAATTTCCTTACTGCCACCCCTGGTTACTTGGCTAAGGGCCCATGCAATATGAGAGAATCCCAACACGAACCTGTGATAGAAATTGGCGAGACCCAAGAAGCTCTGAAGCTCAGTGAGTGTGGTTGGGGTTGGCCAGTCAGAGATGACGTGGATCTTGGCTCAATCCACATGCACACCATTTTGATCAACGATGTATCCTAAGGAATGGACCATGTCCATGCCTAAGGAGAATTTTTCCAAGTTTGCATATATTTTTTGTTGTCGTAGGGTGTGCAAAACCTATTGAATATGCTCCAAGTGTTTTTTCCAAGTCTTGTTGTAGATGAGGCTGTCATCCAGATACACCACTACAAAAGTATTGGTGAAAGGTCGCAGGATATCGTCCACCATCCTCATAAAAGTTGCTGGAGCATTTGTCAAACCAAAGAGAATGACCAACCATTCAAAAATACCTTCTTTTGACTTGAAGGTGGTCTTCCATACATATATATGTTCTATTAGGACCTGGTGGTAGCTAGACTTCAGATCAATCTTACTGAAGTATTTATCCCCCGTGAGTTGATCAAGGAGGTCTTCGATTCGGGGAATCAGGTACCAGTTTCGGACTATGATTTTATTCGGGTCCTGGCAATAAATGCAAAGTTGCCAGGTCCCATATTTCTTCTGCACCAGTATGATTGGGCTCCCACAAGGAGATGAGCTAGGATGGATGTGCCCCTTGTGGAGAAGTTCTTGGATCTACCTCTTGATCACCTCATTTTCTAATAGAGAGTGACAGTAGACTAGTCCATTGGGTAGAGGTGCGCCTCAGGTCAAATCGATGGGATGCTTGACCTGGTAGTGTAGAGGTACCTCGGTAGGAGAGGAGAAGATATCTAAGTATTCTTCCACAACCTTATCCACTTACTTTTGTTGTGTGGAGAGATCGACCGCAAAGGCCCTGGATATGGCTGCAATCTTTCGCTTACTTTGAGAGTGAATCATGAAGAAGACAAATTTCTCGGTCTAAGAGATGAACTTCCTACATTGATTGGAAAATATCAAGGAAATAGCACTAGGAGGGACTGACTCGGGTATCCTATACAATTTCTTGTTCAAAGTAATAATAAAACTACGAGGCCTAGACTCATATACAACATGACGAATCCATAAATAAGGTTGGCCCAAAAGAACATTACAAACTTCGAGAGGAGAAACATCACACAATACCTTGTCTTTGAAGGGATTGATGTCGTACAACAGACAACATTGTTGGCTGACGCGGAGATCGCTTCCTTGATGGAGCCATCCAATGGTGTAGGGATGTGGGTGCAGCATTATCGGTAGGGCCAACCACTTAACAACCTCTGCTGAGATGTGGTTCTTCTAGATACCACTATCAATGATGAAGTGCAGTGGGGTGCCTTTTACCCACATCTGCGAATGGAAAAGGCGCTCGCCTTCTTCTGGCTCGTCTGGCTCACCAGGCTGGAGCTTGTTGGTAGAGACGGTGGCACAGGGTTCCAAGTCAATGATCCATATTTCCCTTTCTGGTTCTGACTCAGAGTTAGAACCCACATCTGATTCAGAGGCTTTCACTTCGGCCACCAGCGACTGCTTTGAGCGGCAATCAATAGTGTTATGCCAAGGGATCTTATGGAAGTCGCACCACTTCCCAGTATCCTTCTTTGTCTTTTCGGTGTCCTTATTTGCTTGCGGCTTGGACTGGTTTTCCTGATACTATCCATCTTTGGTCTGTCCTTTTTTCTGTAGGTTGGGGCTGCCATTTCCTAGTTTTTTCTGCGAGGGGTCCCCAGGCCCAAATTGTCATGTCTTTTGTTTTAGCTTCTGCTCGATTTTGACGGAATAACGATAGCCCGCGCCCAAGGACAAGATGTCTAGAAATTCCATTTTGATCTGGATGTATCTATGCAAAACACCGTGATACTTGAGAACCAGATGTCGCTATGAATATTTGATACCCATCTTGGTGCATAGGGTATGGAATATATTTGTAAAATCTGGCATTGCTTGATCTCTTTCTTGCCACAGTGTGGTCCATTTGGTATACAAGTCGTCATAACTTCTGACAGCGTAGTATTGTTCCTTAATAGCATCCCTGAAGGATTCACAAGTGGTCACGACTGTAAATAATGAGGGTTCCTCTGTTTCCTTTTGCTCACAGAAATTTTCCCACCAATCTTTGACATGGGGAACAACTTTGAGGAGCGCAAAAGTAATGTTTTCTCTATTTGAAAAGTTATGGACAGAAAATACCCTTCTAGTATATTGAACCACTTGTCTACAGCATTTGTGTCTATCTGACCTTCAAATATATGAATTTATAAGTTGATTTGTACCTTGAAGGGGGCAGTGCCTCCGCTCGAGGAATATGTGTTGCCTGTTGGTAGCCATCAAAGGATTTGCGCAAAACTATCCATCATCTTGTTCCTCTGTTGCGTGAGGACTTCCTCAAGCAACATTTTGAAAGGATCTCATGTCCTGTCATCTTTCTTTTCTCCTACCATGAGAGGTCATTTGGGCATGCGAGAGCTTTTGACCTCAAGAGAAACAAGCTCGAGACCCAATTCTTTATACCCTGACCTCGTTGGGGACATGCATTAAGAAGACAAGGAGAAAACCACTCTAATACCATTGATCCAGATTTTATGATACAGTAAAACTAGTTTTATATTTAATAAGGAAATAAGCTGAAACTGTAAAATGTAGCAAAAAACAAGCTTGCTCGAATGGTGGTGGCTTATCTCTGAGAAGAGATGTGACAGTTGCACTCATTCGCCAGAAGATCATTGCAATGAGGCTCTGAAGGCATTTTTACAATAAACAAGAATGTCAAAAACCCTAGACATCCAAAAACCTAACCCTAGGAGATGAAGCGCCAAAAGTCATGTGGGGCCCGTTTGGGTAAGTTAGTACATCAACTTCACGGGGTTGTAAATTTTTCATACAATCTTCATTTTAGGTGCACGATAGCCCATTGGAAAGGTCTATCCAAGGTCATTTCTGACTATGGCGAGCCCTAAAAATGTTGTTTAGGGCCTCAAAATGGCCCCACAAGTCAGGGACCCGAAAACTAGGAAAAAAAACTGCCAAACTGGAAAACTGCCAAAATGAACTAGTTGGAATAGGTGGGGGGGCACCGACATCCATTTGGATCATTTAGTCCATCTTTGCTATAGGAGAAAAGGTTTCATCATAATCTATCCCATGAATCTGTTGAAATCCTTTTGCAACTAGTCTTTCCTTGTATCTTCTCTCCTAAACATGTGTTTCTCTCTTGGTCCTATAGACTCATTTTCATATGACAAGTTTCATCCCTGGTGGAAGTGGAACCACATCCCAAGTTTGATTCTCTAAGAGTGATTCTTACTCTTCCTGCATGGTTGCTTCCCATAAAGTATTTCCCACAGCCTCACTGTAGAGCTATGGATCATAATATTGAACCATATAGCAATGCATGGGCATCGCAGGTTCAAAAGTTGAAATTACATGAGAGGGATTCTCATGATGAGATAAAGTCCTCCTCGAATCCAATGGATTGCCTACAAGGTTTCATGCTACCTGAAGTGTGGAATGTGCCCACTCGGGCATCTGTTGAAGCTTCGATGTTGTCTCCTCATATGGTTGTACTACCTGCTCAACTCCATGTACAGAATCCTCTAAATTTGAGTCTAAATCTGAGTATATGGAATCATCATCTTTGATGTCTAGAACTAATGGAGGAACAATATTATCTTCATGTTACACTGGAGGTGCATGCAAAGGAATCTCCTCAAATGGAACATTGTGTTCAATGATCAGTCGGTCAGTAGAGGGATCAATCAACCTCTACCCCTTCGCATCATCTGGATATCCCAAAAATATGCAAGGTGTGCTCTGTGGATCTAATGCTTTCCTATTTTCAGAAGGAATATGGGCCACTACATGAGATCCAAAGATGCATAAGTGTGTGACATACAGTTTGTCACCTATCCAAGCCTCAAAAGGCATCATGTCCTCAACATATCTATGAGGAGAACTATTATGTATATAAGAAACATAGTTAAGTGCCTCTTCCCAAATCTTGGAAGGAAGAGACCTTGCATGCAACATGCAATTGGTCATATCCATGAGAGATATGGTCTTCCTTTCAACAACTCCATTCTGATGTGTAGTGTATGGAACTGTATGCTGAAACTAGATACCAGACTCACAACAAAGATTCTTAACATATTTTTTGATATACTCCCCCCATTTTCTCTACGAAGGATATTTATTTTCTTCCTAGTTTATGTTTCTACTAGATATTTGAAGTCTTTGAGATGCTCAAAAACTTCATACTTTTTCTTGAGAAAGTAAACCAAAGTATAGCGTGAGTAATCATCAATGGATGTAAGGACATACCTTGCTCTGTTGATGAACTAATGTGGAAATGGACCCATGAGATCACTATGAACAAGATCCAAGTAAGATGAGGCTCTCCTTGCCTTCCCCTTTTCAAATCTTTAGGATGCTTTCTAGGAATCCATCCTTCACAGACCCCTTTAGAAAAATAAATATCTAGCAAGCATTCGACCATTCCTTTCTTGGCAAGTAGTTGCATGTACCTGAAGTTTAAAAGACCAAATATCTCATGCCATACTCTACTACTATCATCAGCATGTGTTAGTAGTAAGGAGGAGTTATGGTCAACAAACTTAGTAAATTTATACAGCCTTGATTTGTGATCTACCTCACCAATTTCAATAACTGAATTGTCATGTATGTCAAGTATAGAAACTGAATCCAATGTAAATTCAACCTTTTTACCTTTCTGAGTGATTTGATAAACTGAGAGTAGATTCATAGAAATATTTGTAACATTTAAAACATTCTCAAAACTTCCATTAGGGATTTTCACTCTCCCCTCTCCTGCTACTGCTACTAGAGTATCATCCCCCGTGAGAATAGGGGGTCTTGAGCATGAGCTCAAAGAAGTAAACATTTCCTCTTTTGCTGCCATATGATGTGATGTGCCAGAATCTATAATCTAGGAATCAGGTGAGGAATCAATTGCAACAAGAGCATGATTATTACCTTTCTTAGACGCAAGATCTTCTTCCTTCTTCTTCTTGKATCCTTCAGGAATGAAGTTTCCAACTTTGTTCTTATGAAGTACTTGTGCCATAAGATCGATCTGTTTCTTCATGCATGTGGATTCTTCATGATTTGGTTTATTGCAKTAAGTGCACTACTTTCCCTTCTTCTTATTCTTCTCTTTGGAAACTGAAGAGTCTTTGGAACCTGGAGAATCCTTGAAGGGTTTGRAATATCCCTCCTTCTTTGGCTTTGGATGTGATTTTTTGTTTCCTTTTTGTTTGGATGAGCCTTTTCCATCATGCATGGTGAGTGCATGTGCTTTGGGATCCTTTATTAGGCCCATATGAATGATTTTTTCCTTCTCATGTGTGAGAGAATCAATGAATTGATCCATGGTAGGCATATTCCAATTTGTTCCCATGAGATACCTGCCAAAATGGAAAGTGGAAACATAGACAACATATTTTGGTCCTAGCTTGGCCAACATTGTTAGAATAGGTTGGTCCACTTGTTTAGATTTATAAATACCACAATATTCCAAGCTCAATATCAAATATTTAAACTTGGTAAATAAATCAGGTATATTATCAAAACTTTTAGGATCCAAAGTATTCAACTCTACCTCAAGCATATGACCTCTCATCTCATCCTGATTTCCAAACAAACTTTCCAACGTAGTCCAGATTACGTTTGGAGTCTTCCATGCGAAAACATGAAACCATAGATCACTTTAAATTGATTCAAAAATAAGTCTCGTGGTTTCATCCTTTCGGTTGTCCCATATGGTCTTCTCATTTGTTGATGTAGGTTATGCTTATGTCCCCATCGTCAAGTTGTACAGTCCTTTCCTTCTGAGATGGAATTCATCCTTGGGATTCCAATAAAAATAATTGTATGGTGTGAGGATTACCACCAATTTTGACTATATAATAGGTATCCTATCCATCTCTCCCATTGTTTCTGAGAACCCATAAAATTTTCCCTCAATCTGCAAGTGAAAAACTGAGAAATTACTGCAGAAAAGGAACTTTAAGTGGAAAATTTGTATCAGTTTTAGGAATTGATATTATAGCTTCCTTTTTTAGAAAATGGTGAGGAAAATTTCCAAACGGTTGAAAAACCACTTGCAGAATGGGTCGATTTACTTCTCACACAGGTCGTTTCCTCAAAAAGTTAATATTTTGGGAGAAATGTATGCAAAAAGAAAGGGGTTTAAGAGGTTGTCATACCTTACCTTCATACATAGAGAAATAGAATTCTTGGTGTCTCCCTCTATAGTCCAGAGTGTGACTGTCACACATTTCGATAGGGGGAATGTGCAACAACTTCAATTCGTCGCACTTTTCGATAGAGAAAGACTACGACAACTTCTACTACACATTTTTCGCTCACCAAAACTTTGATTCTCCTCTTCTCTGGCTTGTATGGATTGCTCCAAGAAAAATATCTCTGATACCATGTCAATTTTCCATAGAAACCTGCACAAGATATCTAGCTAAAGAAAATAAAAAAAAATCTTATCAAGAAAGGAAGAGAGATTTAATATGGAAGAATGAGAAAGTATATTGACTCTACTCCAATAAGTTGATCAATGAATGAATAATTGATACATAGATGATGATCAATATGATACAATGAATGAGTGGAATACATTCATATATAGGAAAGAACAAGCATAATAGAATAATTCATGCATGCATAATAGCATAATAGTGATGATCTAAATAGAAATTCTAAAATAGAACTAGTCAATTAACTCCCATTGAACTAGTGTGCTAAAAATAGAAATTTTTCCAATAGGTAGAAACTTAGATTACAACCATCTGTTCGATAAAAACTTCATGTAATAATAATCTATTTTAATCAGTTCGATTACAGTTCAAAAAATAAGTATTATGTTTATAAATCTGAAATGAAATAGAGTAAATAAGGACATGTAAAATGAAACAAAAGACCACCATATTCTCACAGAGTGAGCTCTATCTCCCAAGAATCAAAGAAATAAAATAAATTAAAAAATCATAAAGTTAAATCAAATCATACCACATAGACACTATAAAACTAAAATCTATATGAAACAAAATCTCAAGTTTTATTATATTACATCATAATATGGACATATGCTCCAAGAGTCCCCCCATTGAATGGATAAGGAACTTTATTTTATACATGAACTTTCCTTGAAACTGAAATAACGAGTATTAAATTCAGATACACAAATTTCTCATGTGGTTACAACCATTTTCTAAAAGTTAGCAACTAAAAATTATGTATAAATATATCCAATATCTTTGCTAACAAATATTATCAAGAGATCCAATATTCTTCTATATCTGATATAACTGAATGATGATCCCAAATCCATATAAAATATTTAATTGTTGAAGAGCAAATTTGAATTTGACCATACGAATTTGGAGCAAGAGTAAAAACTGCACAGCCACAAGAATGGTGTGTTCCTGTAATCACTGATAAATAGTTGATTTCTCCCAACGTACGATCTGGATTGTTGAGATTTTTTGTGGAGGTGTTCATTTCGACTTGATGATGTTTCACACCAAAAATTACAAAAACACTAGTTCGTATATCTTCTAATATGGATCTGATTACAAGATTCTCCTGTTCCTATAACAAATGACAAATTAAGTTTTGAAAGATAAGTGAAAATATGTTCTTTTTCCAATACTTAATCATAAATTCAGATAAAAGACTAAAAGAAATGAGTTGAAAAACACCTTAAACCTAATTCCACATATAAGCATTAAAATGGGCTAATACAGTGTTACGGGTGCCAAAAGAGTGGAAAAATGGATTAAAAATAAGGGGAAAAGGGTGCCAAAATATGTCAATTATGCGACTTAACATTTCCCACCAACTAAATATGTTGCATTTCCTCATGCAACCATGTATTGCAATGAACTTGTTTGATTAGGTATTCTTCCTCTGGAAAAGTGGGCAGTAAGTTGTTTCCATTTGACATGAAAAATATGTCCTTGAAACCTTGTAGATAAGACACTTGTTACAACTGAGCTTCATGTGGTTGGTTCTTGTGTAACAACCACAAGTTTTGTGAGTGTTGGTTCTTGTGTGGCAACACTTACCTCCTGAAATTTTTTCCCTCTACTGCAACAAGAGATCTCACAGTTTTTTAGTGACTTTAATGTGAGTATAAAGAGAAAGAATTGTTTCCCGAGTATACTCTTCCAATCTACCACAAACATATCTACTGTTTTGATTTCCTTATTTGCATAAAAAAATTGTGCTCATATTGTATTATTGGGCTTCCATACAAAACAATTGTCCTGTTACTTCACTTTGATCAATTTTAATTCTTAGATAATGTTTCCTTTGAATGAATGATTTGTAGAATGACTATATTTTACAGTTGCAATTCAAAAAAAAAAAAATGAAGATCCACCATCAATACCATCGATTCCATTTTTTATTGGAATGGTGCTCTGATATTTTGTCCATGTCACAAATTGACCGCAAGACCACTTCAATATAGATTCATGTGCTTTTGTTATGAATGATCTCCTATAGGAAAGTAATATCATACACACATCCCAAAAAATGTTGTTAATAAATTCCCTATGTTGTTAGAAATGTGCCCTAAATAATATTCAAATTGTTGCACCATCTCCTACTTGTTTATAAATGTGCCCTAAATATTCTTCAAATTGTTGCATCGTCGCCTACTTGTTTATCTCCATAGTTTCCTGATGACTATTCATAAATTTCAGATTGCATAAAATTGGAAATTAATTGGTCATAGATAGGTTCAAGGGTAGATTTGGAGGTACATATTGCTATTATAAAATATTTTGTTCTTTCATTGGTTCTTCTTATGTTGCAAATTCTAGACAAATAAGCTCTCTTTCTGGAAACTCCATCTTCTTTTTTTCTTCCCCAATGTGTTGGAATTTATGTGTTTGAATTTTAGTTTGACCTCTTTTTCATAACATCCATGTTTGGTCTTCTCCACATCTGACAGGTTCTTAATATTCATCGAACACTGGGTTCTTCAGGGTCTTGTTGCTAAATTCCAGTCACAGACTAATCAAACATAGATATCAGAGTGAACATTTGATTTTTATTAATAAAAAATATTCAAGATTCAAAATTCAGATTACGCAACCTTCCCATCGCTTCCTGTACATAACATATTTGTATTTGAAATTACATTAGTCACAGTTTATAAAACCATCATTTCCTTTGATTTCAGTTTCCAAAATATATTTTAAGGTCACAAAATATCCATGGATAGATATCCTAGGACTATTTATTTTTCCTCAGTGCAAGTGCACCGAGTGTTATCTATAGTTTAACATAGCCTCCTTTGATGTCATTAAAAAATATTCTTACATATTGGATCTTCTGGTTGATTATTCTTAGTGATTTCATGACATGCTAGTGCATGAAATCATTGGACCTATACAAAATATGGAACTCCAATCTCCTCTCATTGTTGACTGCTACTTTTAATGCACTGGAAATTTGCTTTGAATGTAATTTTGATTGTCTTCTCTTGACACCCTCATTTGATCTTCTTGCTATATGGAAGGTACTGAATCATCCTCTAGATTTCTAGAATATGATCCATGTGTTGGATTCCATATGTGCTTTGTTCTACCATGAGATCCATCAATGGTTATAGGTTTCTGGAATTCTTGTTGCTATGGGGTAAAATCCCCCTAGTCGGGGTCTAATGACTAGGCAGAGTGATGACTCCTTAAAAGACATAAACTGACCTATTCTTACCCAATCTCACAAACCATAGTGATTGATTTTAAACAAGGGAAAGATGAAAAATATGAAGAATGGCACCTTGTATCCTTTTGTTCGTAGTAGATCCTCTTTATCCACTATTTTCTCCTAAGTTGTAGATATCCTCCTAAAGTTGACCCGAAACAACACAAAAATCAATCTATAAGAGAATATATGCACTCATTAATAACATAAAAATGTACTTATTCTCATGAAATAAGCTATAAACATTAAAAATTATTCACAAGAACATAGAAGCGTGAATTGGGAAATGAAAGCTCTCTTTTATTGATAACATATAAGGAAGATTACAACTAGAATCTTTAATGTCGACACCACTCCATGAACCTAGCATGGGTTCCTCCAATAAGACTCCAAGTGAATTAATCCCACAATCACTATAAAATCCTCACAATCATCATGAAAAACTAAGGGGTTTGATGGATTTCATAAAGAGGATGAGAGAATGAGATTGTTGAGGATGGATACTCAGAACTGGATGCATAAGCTCAGAGACAAAGAAGGATAAATTTGGGAAGAGCTTCTTTGCTTCTTTAAGAGTTATTTCAAATGACCTCCCTAGGGCCCTTTTTATATGGAAATTAGATGGTTATTCAGTTGTGAGAATGGATATAGGAGATAAGAATGGTTATGCAACCCAAAATAGCTCGTAAACGCTGTGGGAGGATGCATAATTTTTAATTTTTTGCAATTTTTGTGAGTCTACGCGAGTTGTCTATGTATCAAGTAGTGTACGTACGTGGGATGTCTATGTATAAGGTATAGTATGTATGCAGGCTTCCCAGGTATCAGGTAGAGTACATATTTAAAAATGTAGTTTTTAATAAGGAAACTCAGCAAAAGTGATTTGCAAGTGTGTATATGGATGGGACATGATAAAAAAAATGCATAGTGGTGGAATTTTGGACTATAACAAATGCCCCCTAATGTGTGAGGTCAGAAGAGAAACTAATGGCCAAAATAAATTACAATATCTTAGGGAAAGAACTGAGTAAAGTGAGCCCAAACGAGTGTTTGTGAGCATGTCATCTGCAATAAGATCAATCTCTTTGAGGCGGCCATACCCATGATCAGTTCTAAATAATCATGGTTGCCAATAAAGTACATCACGGATCCATGTCATATATATAGAATAATCATAACCACATTAAATATATATAGTGGATCCATGACAACAAGGATCGTAGCCACGAACAATACACAGTGGAGCTATGTCTCAAAATCGTCGAAAGATATAAGAGTACAATAACATATACAAGTTGATCGTCAAGAAGTATCAATGTTTGTAGCTAGACATGATAGCTTCATAACTCGAGAAATAACTTCAAGATATTCAAAACTCAAGTAGGAGTATAATAAGAGTGTAAGACTCATTACCCTGATGTCTTTGACAAGTCGTCACAAAAATACTGGAGGATCTTGAACATCAGGCATGGAACTTCATTGATTCTGAATGTGGACTTGACAGAACTCTTAAGATGGCTGAACTTTGAAGGTCAATAGACTAACTGGAGAATGGTTGACTCAGGTTGTAAATATTCCCTTGGACAAAATAATGACATATAAAGTGACTCAGGAAGCATGTTATTGACATAAGTCTGTGACACAAGAGGCATCACAAACTCTCCATATTTTTGGAAGAGTAACTAGACGGAGGAGGACACAACTCTATGTAAAGAGAACAACTTCCTAAGTTCATGCTAAATCCAAAAACTGATTAATAGACTCAAGGATGTGCTTCGTCCAAGGGTGAAAATATTGTTGCCAATAAAACGAGAATGTATCCCTTCCCCTCTTTTTGGAATATTTGATTTTTTTGTATTTTTCGTATATTTAATGAACTTGAAAAAGAATAAAATAATGCTATGTTATAGAGGAGGAATGAGTGTCAAAGAAGGAAAACTAGTTCCAAGTGCATGGAGCATAATAATTCTCAAAGAAAGGAGACATGTGTGGGATAACGACTCTCGGGGAAACTCCTCAATGGATCAAGGTGTCAGATTACAAAGGAAAAAACGTTGCAAGGATTGCACCTAAGGATTGCTCTAAAGTTTCGTGAAATGTGAAATGAAGTTGAAATTAGGCCAAAGACGCAAGATTCATAAATACAACATGATTACATATTGACACAAATAATGAGGATATTCCTTCAATGTAAAGTTTTACAAGCCCAAAGACAGTAAGCTAGTTGATTTTTTACATTTAAATAGCCTGAAAAAACACTAAAAGAAGACTCCAAAGTGGTATTTTTCATACATTTAGACTCTTGAAACCGAAAAAGGATAAAACAATACATGGGAATACTCTCTTGATGAGATGTGTCTCCCAAGGTGTACCTTTGTCCTAATTAATCTATTGGATGGAAAAAGGGGTAAAATTATACCAAATAGATGTTCTTTTTGGACCCAATAATGAGTGTTAAGAAACAAGGTCACTCGACGAGATTTTCTTGTTTAGGAAGTCTGAAAATGGATTAAATAAGACTCTCGGTTTTTCGTTTTTCATAAGTAATCTCCAAGGCCAGAAAAATAGATAAACCAAAACCAAGGAGAATGGCCCTTTTCGTAAATTTAGTCCCTTGGGCCCATAAAAGGAATAAATGTATACCTGATAATACTCTCCTAGAGAATAGTAGCTCCTAGGGTATACCTTTTTCATAAATTATCCATCCGAACCAAAAAATGGGTAAACTATCGTCGTATAGATGTTCCTTCAGGTTTAATTTTGGCGAGCATGAAGAGAAACAAGATCGCTCAACAATCTTTTCAATTTTAGGGAGTCTGAAAAGAGATTAAAGAAGACTCCAAGGGGGATCATTTTTGTATGTAATATAAATGAGGCCGAAAAGGATAAATAATCTCTCACTAAATATCTCTTTCATAGTTTAAGTGAGCTTGAAATAAGACAAATCATTCTCTAGGGGAGTCCCATGGGTATAGGCTAGAAAAAATGATGAAGAAGAAGGACGAAGCTTTAACACAAAGTCATGGCGAGACTAAACAGGGCTCTCGTGCCTATGAAGTACTTCACCATGGGCACCAAATGGAAAAAAATTCTCTAACTGGGATTCCCATGGAAGAGAAGGCTCTAACACATAAATTACGACACACTTATCAACAAGGAAAGTTAGTTTCACAATTCAGTGGTTTTGATCCTAAGGCCAAATGAACCAGGAAACGGATAATGAAAAAATACAAGTAGGGAAAAATATAACCTATATGCCAGTTTTGAGGTCAATGCATGTAAGAACAAATCGATACAATGAACAAATGTTAAAGAAAAATGTCTCCAAGATCCTGCATATAAAGCCAATAAAACTCATCCAGAAGTTAATATATCCAATATAGATAGAAAATTCGAAAAATAAGAGGTGATACTGAATACAAAACTTGAAAACAAAAAACTTGGACCGTAGAATATGGTAAAGGCACCACAAAACCTTACGAATCACTCATGTCACTAGTTGAGGTAGAGCCTACCACTAGGCTCTCACCAAGAGTCTCTTCGATAGTCAACACGGAAAGTCTCCCAAAAGGGAAGAAAACAAAAACCACAATGTAAGTCTTCCCACAGTATACAATCCATAGTCATGGCTTCAAGGATATCCTCATCTGAAGGCAATTCAATATCCGAGAAATCATGCAAACGAGGAGGGTCAATAGTCCCAAAGGGTGAAGAAAATTGACCATATTCCATATGACGATGGAGGTTCTGGCCAAGACTAATAGAGTCTATTAACAAAGAATCACAAGCACAAGGGCTTGAGGATCTACAAAAAGTGAGATCAGACTCGAAATGAAATTCATTATCACTCGGAACAAGAGGGGGAAGTAAGGGCTCCCATGCCCCCATTAGATAAAAAACTGATCAATTGTTGAGACTGTTGGCACATGCCATTTTTTGGAAACTCGAAGAAGTTTTGAAGGAATCAGAGTAGCACCATAAAATAGGGGAGCGCACCAGAAAAAGAGGAAAAACCCGCGTTGAGAAAAGAAGTTACAAAGTGGACAAACTATTGTGGAGCAGTTGAAAAGTGGACAAGCATCAACTTGGAGCAACAGTTGGATCGAGGACCAGCCATGAACGAGTTAGATGGAAAGTGGACAAACCTAATCCTGTTAGGGTTACGGTTTTTGTAAGGGTTGTGTCCCAGTTTTGTATAAGTAGAATGTATTAGGACCATGAAAGGGTTGGAATGTCGGGATTTTTCGAGTGTGTAGGTATTGTCAATATTGTAGTGAATATTCTTTTCAGTAAGAGATCTGGAGAAGATACCATGGTGATCTGTAGAGATCGGGTGTAATAAAGGAAGGATTGTATAGTGCACAACATTACATTTTTACATGGAGATGAATAAAGAGCCCAATGACAAATATTTGTGAATGTAGCCCCACGGGGGGTGAACCATGGTATATCTGTGTTTTTTATGTGATTGTATGCATTATTTTTTATCGCATTACTTTGATAATTTTTTATGATTAATATGATATATGATAAATGAATGAACACTGTGCATTGAGGATAAGCTAATGGAACCTAAAGAATAGCACTAAATAAATGAATGTTATAGCTAGCAGTTAGATCAGAATATTGGGTTATAGTAGATGAATCTATATAACTAAATGCATGCTATTATAATGAATATTGGAAGTTCTATTGGATTATTAGTGGTAATGGTCCAGACTAGGATCTAATGGGAGTTCAGAGACTGGAAGTGAGTAGATCCATTTCCCCTGAGAGAGAAATACACATCCCATCCCAAGATTGCATACATTTGAGCCTTGCAGCCACCCATAGAATCCATCTCGGGTGAGACTGCATGGTGCACTATGTGCGCTATGTTTTATTCTAGTATCCATAAGGGTCAATGGTAGAAGGGTTTGTTTGTAATCCTATAGTTAGAACCTGAGTCATCCCAAGTAACCCAACAATGGTTATGTTGTTGGTTGGAACTCAGAAGATAGATCGGGAGGGATGTATCACGCAGTATAACATGAAGGTTTAAGAAAGGGGATGTTTGTAGGTTGGAATCCCACGAAAGAAGATATTGAAATATGGTTGACAGTTTAGGAACTAGAGTTTTCCCACAAAGATAATAGAAGCTCTAGGTTTAAGTTAAACCTAGAGCTTTATCTGGAAAGATACGTATTCAGTGAGATACACAAAATTTTCTTTAGTGAGTTTCCCACGCTATTGTAGGAGTGGATAACCCAGTTGAAAGATACCCATCCAATGAATAGGTTTAGATTAGTGGAGTGGACAGAAGAAAGTATCGCACAGTTGAAAAGGGTAAATCACAAATTCACGTGCCCAATAGATATTTGGCTAGACAACATTATAGTGGGGCATATCACTGATTTTGCGGTAGATACATCGAAGTCTTACAGTGTAGCAGAGAAGGATTTTCTTAAGGGCCCAAGGGGAAGGTACATCAGGTCATTGTACACTTCGATTAAGAGATTATTGCATGATAAAGGGGTATTAACTATGGAATCAAACAGCTAAAATACCATGCGTGCATGGCGGAATTAGGGGAAACATTAAGGAAGGTCTGAGATGGAGGGGGAAATGGATATAGAAGAGAGCAGTAAAGAGAAAGATCTCATTATGATGGATCAATAAGAGATCTAGGAAATTATGCAGAAGGAAGGAATGACGTGCAGTGGAAGACCCTACCAGTATAAGCTAAATAGGAAGAAAAGAACAGTAGTCGAGAGGGAAGGCTTTGAGAGTGATGAAGAAGAGGTAGTGGATCTCCGTGTTGTGGATAACATTGAAGAAATATTGTGCACCACATATGAAATAAATACTAGAGGAGCAATATCTAATGAGGAAGCAGATACCCCTATCCAGATCTGAATCAGTGTAGAACCTACAACCCAATGTACGATTAACACATCAACAAAGAAAGAGTTGTTTAGAGAACAAGTGACTGACGGTCAAAAGAAGCTAGGAGATCAGAATATAAGTGAGGGTACAAGTGGAATTACTAGTATCAATACAGGTATTGGTACAAGTGGAAGTACCAATAGCAATACCATTGGAAGTTCAAGTCCGAAAATCAGTACACAGATAGTAGTACCGTGCGGAGCAGGTACAAAACGTTCAACAATGGCATGCGTAGATCCAACGATAAGATTACTATAGTTTCATGGCAATGGATCAGAATATCTAGAGAAGCACCTATACGTGTGTGAGTGAATATGGGAAGCAAAAAGATTCGTTGATGAGGCAACAAAAGTAGCACAGTTAGAAATAACGTTCAGAAATCATGCACTGGATTGGTATATGAATCTAGCAGTAAACAATCCACATGGTGCATCGGGAATAGTAGCAAAAATCAAGCAAGCACTGATCACGGAGTTTCAGAGGATTGGTTTATGAATGAGATGATTAAGGTTAGACAAAAACTAGGATAATATGTATGGGACATTGATCAGAAGTTCAATACATTGAAAGGTAAACTAAAGTATCCCATTTCGGACATGCAACACAAAGAGTTGTTTATAAACTCCTTATTACCAAAATTCAAATATCCACTGAGACAACAAAAGTTCCAAACCTAGGAAGAGGCACTACAAGCAGTGATGCAGTTAGAAGAGAATTAGTATAAGCAGTCAGATCCATCTATAGAGGAGCTGAAGGAAGATCTGAGGAACTTAACAGTGCAATTAAACCAGAATAAGAATAGGGAGAAAAGAGAAGCAGTGTGTTGTACCCTGTGCATATCAGAGGGAAATCATAAGAATGAGTGTCCAACATTTTCATAGTATCGAGGAGTAGGAATACCAAATCCATTTCCTAAAGAAGGGCCTTGGTGTGAAATATGAAAGACACATGGGCATGATCCTTATCATTGTCCTATGATGCAGAAGTACAAGACAGAATCGAAGATTATTTTATGTAACTTTTTTAAGTCAGTGGTGCATGAAGACAAAAATTGTAGAACTCTATAGTTAAAGAAGGAAAGAACCTCAGATGCATACAATATGTCGGCTAAGTTGATGGAAGGACAGACTACGCCACAGTTTGGAAACGTGCAACAATTTCAAGCAGTACCATAGTTTCAGCGACCCCTGTAGTATAATCATGCACCACTGTATCATAAACAGAACATGGATCCACAGGGGAATAGAGGAGGATTCAAAGGAATAGGAAGAGGAGTAATGGGTAGAGGCAAAGGGCCTATTATCTACCATAATTTTCAACAACAAGGACATTATGCCATAGATTGTCCTCAAATAGAAGTAACATGTATGTATTGTCGCATAGCAGATCACGTGACAGAAGAGTGCCCGAAGTTAATGACGAAGATCTAGGAGAAGAGGAATAAAAAAAACCAAAATTTTCAGTGGATTGTTGCAGAAATAAGCGATCCTGGGAGGAAAATCAATATAGTGACTAGAGGAGGAGTGAAGACAAGAGTAGTTACAAAGGATCATAAGAAGTAATCTCACTGATGGATTCAAAAGAATAATCAGCCACAACAATAGTTGATGCAAAGAAGGAAAAGGAAAATTTCAAAGAAGCAAAGAAGGAATTTCTGAAGGAGAATGAAGCCTCCACATAAAATATTGCACATAGGGATGATACTCCTATTTTTGATATGCCTCATTCTTTGGATCATACTTACAAAGGAGAGAAAACAAAGAAAGTAAGTAACTTAAAGAATTTCCTAGAATCTTGGTTTAAATTACTTAATGATAAGAATGCGATGGATTTATTTAAAAATATGCTTGAGAAATATAGCATGGAAGAAGGGGTTGGAATAGAACCTAAAAATATTAATCAGGTCCATAAAAAAAAAAAGAACCAGTAGAGAGTTTAGATTGAATGCAAATATAAGAGACTTTAGTATGGGAAATGTTATCCTAGACTTAAGATCAAATGTCAACATTTTTCCAAAGAATACTTGGGAAGCAATGGGAGAACCTACACTTGGGTACTCCAATATCCAATTGAAACTAGAAAACTAGCAGAGAGTGATTCCCATAGGTAGATTGAAGAATACAACAATGTATCTAGATGATGTATGCACCACAACAGACTTTGAAGTAATGGATATGGTGGATGAGTCTATACCATTTCCAGCACTTTTGGGAATTTATTGGGCCTTTGATAGTCAGGCTATAATTAGTCTAAAGACTAGAAAAATGATATTTGAAGTTGAGAACTTTAGGGTAGTATCACCTTTAGATCCCTCAGATTGTGAAATATATGTAGAGCTTGTGCCTGATAGTGTTCTAGGGGATTATGTAAACTAGTTGTATAGAACTACTGCCCGAGTGGAAGACTATGTGAATCCAACTGCAAATGGACTACTTAGTTAGAGGAGTATCAATTCTGATATGTCAGATTCAGATACTCGAGTAGAAAACTGGCAGCAAATATTGCATGAAGTTTCTACTAGGAAGTGGGCTAGAATTACACGCTCAGTAAGATGGGTTGGAACAAAAGTAAGACAGTTTCCCACATTTACTGAAGAGGAAAATTTAGAAAACTTTCTGACAGAGTTTGAATCATAGGTTTTGGATAGTCAAAGATTATTAGTGTTGAATATATCACTAAGGGACACACATGCATGATGGTGGGATGTGCATAAGGAGGTAAGTAGGGACTAGTATTAGTGTAAGATACTTATGCGCATAAGATTTGGTAGGAGTCAGCAAGATAGACCCTTACAGAAGTATGATGGAAGAGGCAACCCAAGACATCATATAAATGATTGTCACTAACTGGATATATGTACCACTAGGAGAATGGATGAATTACTTTATTCATACCTTAGATGGAATATCAAGTAATTGGTATAAGGAATAGGAACTGCGTAGAGAAACTGTGAGTTGGGGCGAAGTGCAACAAAACTTTATTGGTACCTTTGCATTTGAAAGTGAGAATCCATGGGTGGATATGGCATTATAGAGGATGACAAAGAAGATATTTGAAGAGTATGGGGTATATACAGTAATGTGGCGCACAAGATATCCTCAATCTTCTTTGTGGCATAGAGATCCTCTACCTCTTCCTCATCGCTATCCAATCCCGATCGCTCGGCTACTACCCTCTTCTTTTTATTCATCCTATATTGGTAGGTACGTTCGTTGTGCGTCACACCTACTTTCCTTATGATTTCCATAGTCTTCTCATCATCCATCATGATGGGGTCCATTGCTTCCTCCTTCTCGCTACTCTCCAGAGCCTTCTCCATTTCTTAGATCTTCCTTAGTGAAATGGAAGATCTAGTGATCTAGTTGTCTAATGCCATTGTCAACACGCCTTTATCATGTAATAATATATTGATCGACGTGAAAAGAGACCTAATGTACCTCCCTTGGGTTTCCCTTGATAAATATTCTCTGCAGCAATGTATGAATTTGATGTATATAATGAAAACTCAGTGATAAACCCCGCAGTAATATTGTCTAACCATAAATCCACTGTACGCATGAATTTGTTATTAACCCTTTCCAATCGCACAATGTTTTCAGCAGTCCACTCTACTAGCCTGATCTGATTAGTCAGATGGGTATCCTTCAACCTCAATATTCACTCCTATAATAACTATGGAAAATAATAGAAATATGCTTCATGCAAAGCAGTAAACACATACCTCTGCAGGTATTAGCACGGTGTGTACCTGGAACCCTTATTATCTTTCTATGCGAACTCCAACTACTTTGTCTCCAACCATCTTTCAATCTCTTGCTTTGTGGGATTCCATGGCTTGAACATCCCTTACTACATATTCTTCACTAAACCCCTTCCAAGTTGTATTTTTTAGTTCCATCCAGCAACGAAACCATTTGTTGGATGTATGGGCTAACCTGGGTTCTACCTTAGTTCTCCAACAAAACCCTTTTCACCATCATCCCTTCTGGTAAACCATAAGGCTACACCGCGCACATAGTGCACAATGTAGTCTCACCCGAGATGGTTTATGGGTGACTGCAGGATGCAAGTGTCTGCAGTCATGGAAGGGATTGGGGAATGTTCCTTTTTACTTCTATTACTACTTAAACATGCATTCTATTATACCATTCATCAGATCTAATATGTCATTCATTATGCATACATATTCTAGTGCGCGATGTAATTAAAACCATTCATTCATATAATCATTTAACCATAAGTGCAGAAATAAAAAAATCATTCAAACACATTGCAACTCAAGGTTTTACCGTGGTTCAACCCCCTTGGGGCTACGTCCACAAAGATCTTATTTTTATTCCTTCTTCTCATCAAAATAGCGTTGTGCGCATTACATCAGTGAATAATGGTGTGTAGTGAGGTAGATCAGCATCGCACCAAGATCCACAATTTGTGAACTGATCGTCAATTACATAAACTCCCTCTGAGCTCCATATATCTCATCAAAATACAGACTTAAAACTCAAAAAGGTCTCTCCAAAAGTAAGTTCTATCCCAAGATATTCTAAGATAAATATGATCCTTCTATCTACCTTCTACATCTTATTTATATTACAAAATGGGTTAAAAACCCTTACATTACGACTCCAAAATCCTAACCCTAACATGGCTAGTTTTGTCCACATATGCATTGAATTTTTGTAGATCCCGTCGCACATTGCTCCCTTTTCCCTTTTTTGTGCTAGTCTTCCTTCTTTTCCGGTGCACATTGTTCCCTTCGGCCCATTCTTGCTTGCTTACTGCAGTTTCTCCTAAAAATTCCTACTCCAACAGATGGCTATGCTCATTCACAAGAAGATGTTTATAATGAGGCTCCAAAGACATTTTTAACATAAATCATAAATTATCAAACACTAAACATCCAAAACCCAAACCCCAAGAAATGAAATGCCAAAAGATGTGTGGGCCCCAATGGGGGTAATTGATACATCAACTTCCAAAGCGTGTAACTTTTTCATACAACCTCCATTTGGGGCACTTGATACCTCGTCAGAAATATCTAGCCAAGAAGTACACATTATGACCATGTGTAGGGATAAATTTATTTATTGGACCCTGCAACATCAAAAAAACATTGTTTAGGGCCTCAAAATGGCCCTGAATGTTCGTGGCCCAAAAAACTGTAAAAAATGCCAAAATTGAAAATTGTTCTTTGAGCCAGTCGAATAGGTGGGTGGCCACTGAAATCCACCTGTATCATTCCTCCCCCCTTAGGAAGAATTTTTCTCCATTTCATTGAGTGCCCCCATAAGATGGGGAAACTTTTGTTGAGCTTGGTCCCGCGTGAGCCACTTTCCTTGGTGTAGGAGCTACCCTGCTTTGACAACCCAATAAACTTGGATCCTTTGTTGGAGACTATTGGCCCTTAACCAAGTTTTAAGGAAACTTTGGTCATGTTTGACCATTTTTGGGACTTCGACAGGATGGTCGAAGATGGAGCGCCCAGGAAAAGCGGAGATCACGGGATCTTGCTTGTTTTGAGAACTTTTTGGGATTTTAGGGTTTATATAACAGGTATGGGATGTCAGCCCATGGGTTTACCCATGTTTAGGGTTTAGGCCTTTTTTTAATGTATAAATAAGTAGATAGGAATTAGAGCGAAGTCTATCTAAGTTGGCTTCATGTAAGAATATGTAAAAGGTGCTAGCTAAGTGTTGTATCGAGTTGTTTTGGATCAATGAAAGTAATTGTAAGAGGCTTTGTGCACAGACTGTGTAAGGCTTTGTGCCTTGACCTAATTTTGGGAAGGAGGATATGGAAGGTTGCGCATAGATCTCTTGTCCTCTAAGGAATTTTTCTCTGTGGCTTTGTCCATAGGACTCGAGGAATGTAGAAATATTGAAGATTAATAAAGAAGAGAAGAAGAAGTTGGTGGACATAGCCCCACACTAGGGTGAACCACATATATCATGTGTTCTGATGTTGTTTGTGCCATATTGATCATTTTTTTTATGTGTTTATCTACTTAATGCACTGATCTTGATGTATGATAGATAGATCTGTGGATGCTTAGTGCTATATGATATTTGATTTTAGATCTGAGTAAATGCTATGTGCTAGGTGATCGAAAGTACTTGATCTTGGTTGCTACTGCGTTGATATGTAAGCAGGGTTTAATATGCGATGTGAATGGGACTTATGAACTAATGCATATTGATTGGCTAAGTGCCCTGTTAAGTGTTGTAATCACAGATATGTGTCCCAGCTAGGTTGTAGACACTTGAGTCCTGCAACCCCCCTGCCTCTACCTCCAGCGAGACTTCATCTACTTCGCAGGTGTTGCCAAAAGGGCCGATAGTTAGGGTTTTGTTGGTGCATTGTTGAAGCATTAAACCCTAGGTATGCCCCTATGCCACAAATGGTTCTGTTGTTGGGACCTAAAACTATGATTGCTGGGAACTGAAGAAAAGAGAAATCTCTATGCGTAGATCTATTGCTAGAGTGCGTAGTATTCTACTTGACTTGTAAAGATTTGTGCTAAGAAAGGAACCGGATATGAACAAAAGAAGTAATATATTAAAGCTTTGTGTTATGATAAAGGTAAGATAAGTGGAAATTTTTGTTTCAAAAGTATGAATCTAGGTATGTTTGATATATTTTGTCATAGTGTGAAAACTAGGGCACAATTAGAAGAAAGAGTTGATCTGAATAGATTTGATAGAGATAGTGAAGATGTGTTATTCCTATGCATCGAAAGAATTTTTGGACTAACAAGTGGATGCAAGAACCTAGAAATATTTTTTGCAGATTGTAGGTCCATCACTGTGATCCCAGTGCGTAGAACAGGAAAGGTTGGGGATCATTTAAAAGAAAGAGAGGAGTGACACTATGTTATAATTGCAGAAGATCGGGACATCTTGCTAAGGAATGCCCTGGTATAGGTCCTATTTGTCTATGTTGTAAATTTATTGGCCATGAAGTTGAGGATTTCCCTAGAATGATTGCCAAAGTTGAAAAGATGAACATGAGACTAGAAAACTATGAAGAAGGTCAAGGGACTAAGGATAGGTTAGAGAACCAGAAAGAGTCAGAGACTATGTTATTACAGCTGAAAGAAACATTGAATGATCATAGACACGTCAGTTTACCAGAGATCTTAAAAGAGAAACAATGCATAGAAACAAGAATAGGAGACTTCAACATAGATTGTGTCTTGGATGAGGAAACACGGGTGAATATCATGCCAAAAAGCACTTGGGAAACTTTGGGAAAGCCTGATATGATACCTTCATTAGGAAGGATAGGTTTGTTTAAAGGAAAGATGATAACCCTATGTGGAAGAGTTACTAATGTATCTATGATTTCTCATGAAACATCGACGGAAGAAGAATTTGAAGTCATTAAGTTTGTTGAGAAGCGCCCCTTTTGCACTTTTGTTAGGAAAGAATTGGATTTGGAAGGACTAGATCAGAAGGAAAGTAGAGGAGGAAGCTACATAACAGAAAAAGAAAGAATTAAGGGAATTCATAGCTAGAAAAATAGAGCGACTAATACAAGAACAAGAGGATAAGTCGAAGCAACAGAGGGCCAAAGAATTATCTGTCGAAGTTGAAAGAACACAAGAAGGCTTAAAGAACCTGTCTATGCAAGAAAGAAGTGAATCCACCCCGGAAATAGTAAGAGAAGAGGTACTACCTTTGAACCCTTTGAAATACCCTCAGCAGTGCGAAGTTACCATGATAAGAGAAGATAAGAATAAGAATGGAAAGAGGAACCCAGAAACTCAAATCACAGGAAAGAAGGAAAGAAAGCTCAGTAAGAGGAAAGAAAAGTTAGAAAAACTACAAGAAGTTCCAAAGAAGACTTTGCAGAAGGCAGGCTTGCAGAACTTGAACCTCATCGGAACAGCAGAACAACATAGAATGGAACTTCTCCATGGAGAAGCTATATGACCGTTGGAGGCACCCTGACCGTTAGAATGATGTTCCATAACTATTAGCAACGTAGTTATTGCTGAAACAACTCCCATTGGACCGTTGGGACCGTGCCATAACAACCTGATTCGTATTGATTGAGGCATTTTTGCCCGTTGGAGGAATCCGTTATGACGTTGCATATTTAACCCATCGGATGCTACGCTGGGACCACTTTTTGCAAACCGAGATATCCAGGCTAACAAAGAATTGATTTCATACCACGTTGTGTTATCTAGACTTCGCCATCCATTTGATTACCTTGTATGTTTGTTCGCCTACCCGATCCCCTTTGATTACAAGTGTGAATTTCGAGTGAGCATAGCGCGCTAGAGAAGACTGTGGAGGATACTTTGATAGGCCTCATGGCTGAGAAATTCATGTATGTAGGAATACAGGCATCGTCAACTGGTGTATTGTAAGCATCCCCATCGACTGGACGGTGTTCTAGCCTCGCTGCTGAGAAATGAAGAAAACACCATGATGATTTGGCTAACGCGAAGTAGATCCCGTCGGTCTTGCCAAACTACATCATGCCTTTGACTGGCGTGGTTAACCATGATAGTGTCATGCATGAGTTCGAATACACATTGATCACTACGTACCTCCTAAAGGGGATATGCATAGTTAGACCCCAGTTGGGACTGATCCCATCTCTCAAGATCAGTGACTTCAACCTCAGAGACCGAAAGAACTATGTAATGCTCGTGCTGCATAGGTACCTGATGAAGAAAACTGGGAAGAATCCCAAGATAGTTCCCCAGTCGTGGATTAAGGAGCTCATGTGATCCACGATCTTGAATGTGATGAAGATACCCCACTTCGGTCGACATCAAGAGGTTAACGCTTGCGTTAAACTCCTCCTGTCATGTTATCATGGAGGTTGTTTTTGGTTAGATAGGTGCATCACTTTGGATCCAGCGTTGATCTACCTAATCACTGGATTGAGCATGCAAGGACCAGACCCTCACTAGTTCTACACAAGGAAGACGTCAGATCACTCCTTGTCCCAGCGCATAAAAGAAGACTATGGCGATGTAGAGAAGGGAAATTGAGGCTACAAGGTAGCCTCCATCTAGGATGACATAGTGCGCCTTTCTTTCCAATTGATCACTGGCAAGCTCGTCAAAAATAATCGGCCGACACAAGTCACAGGGTTTGTAGTGGACCTCACAGGGAAATGCATTGAAGGAATTCCAATGAATTGGGCGAGTTACCTCGTCAACGAGCTGGAAAAGGAATGTTGTGAAGCGCAAGATCAAGGGTATGAGTTTCACTTTAGTTGGCTATTGGTACGGATTGCATTTGTCACTTGGAAAATGCCGGAAGGAGTAGCCTTCCCAGAATTCAAGCCATCGGATTCGTTGGCTACAAGGTTCTCTACCTTGCGGTACACGAGTGATATGGCGAAGTAGTGGTAGTTGAATGTTGTCTTCCATACTTACTACCTGCAGTTGAAGCACGCCATTGAATCATTCCCCCAAATGACACTGAATACACACCATCAGTACAGACCCTTCGCAAAGTTCCTCGTAGAGCAACACTTCCTCTACATCACCGCTCGTAGGGATGAAAGTAAGGAGGAGTTGCAGTCTTACTATAAGTTGACTAAGGAAGACATGGACGAGATCACTAAGGAATGTCTAGTAGAATTCCTTGTACCAGTCGAAGATGCTGAACTATCTAACCCCGACATCATCGGAAGTCCTTTGGTCACCCAGACTGAGTATGATGGATAGAGAAGCGTGAAGAAAAAGAAGAAAAAGGAGGAAGTGCAGGACATAGAAAGTGATGATAAGGACAACGCATCAAAGGAAATTGTGCCTGACTCACCTGCAGGAGGAGGAGACGAAGTAAACCAAGAGGAAGGAGGGGAAGAAGGAGACAAGCAAGAAAAAGGTAAAGTGACACCGCCAAAGGATCCCCTTACAGAGGCCAAGACATCAAATAAAAGGAATTTTTCTCCGTAGAAACCCTCGGCACGGAAGAAGACCTGAGTAAATAATCCTCAGTCACAAAATGTGCTCACAGTGGACGATATCGAGCTCATCATCACAGCTGAAGAGGACGATTCAAAAGACATCTTGCATAAACATGGAGAAAATAAGGAGTCGATGTATGATAGAATAGAGAAGGATCTCAAAGACATCCAGCAAGCTATCCATTCGAGCCGCACAGTGCATACTGCACCGTCTTCAGCAGAAAGTGTAGAATTGGGGGATGAGCCAACCCAATTACGAAGGCTACAAGATGCAACCAAAGCTCGACTTCGTTGGGTCCAAGAAGAAAATGAGCAGGCCACGAAGACCTTAAATAAAGAAAAGGAGGAGGTCCTAGAGAAACTTCAAGTTGTGCATAAGGAGAAAAATGACATTCAGGCAAAGTTCGAGAAAAACAATGCGAAGATACATGAAGAAAAAGACCAACTGCTCGTAGAGAAGATTGCGATCAAGGAGGCAGTGACTAAATCACTTCGCTCTGTGTCAAGCTTGGCATAGGAGGAAGACGATTCAGCCTAGATACAAGTGGGGAAGCTCTCTAAGGCCATTCAGCAGCTCCAAGCAAGAGTAACGAAGTTAGAAATCCAACTAGTGTTGAGCACTCCGCAAGAAGTGTGTGATCAAAGGGAAGAAGCTTCCAGGAACGCAGTAGAAAGAATTAGGGCACTCACCTCAGAGTGTAAGAAACTAAGTGATCGAAGTGCGCATACCTATGAGTGCCTTGCAGTGTTGGCAAATTCAGTGGACAGAATGCAGTGAATGATTGTCATTGATGACAACAGTAAA
>ML782642.1:64636-88207 GCA_009831015.1 Picea engelmannii
TTGGACATGAAGGAAAATGCACATGCAGATACAACACCCATGGATGGATAGTATACATCATGTTGTTTCTGGTGGTATGTGGCATGTCACATGGATCCTCATGGTTGAGGAGAAATGAATTTTTGAAGATGACAAAGTGAATTATACATGTAGGCCCTAAAGATAATTACAGAAAATAATTACAAAATAAGAAAGTGTCAGGTCTGCGCTAATGTTAAAAGGAAGTGACATAAATGGTATAAATAAACATCATTATACATTCATTTGATACAAGTTGAATTTTAGAGGGAAGAAGAAGTAAAAGAAGGGCGGATTTCAAGGGAGGATGAAGTCTTTTGGTGATGTGTTCTAAGGTATGTTATTTTCAGGTAATCTTACCATTTTTGCGATAACTGTTTTTCTAGAATGATTCAGATGGTGAAATCGCTATGGTATAGAGAAGACATATCAAGGTACCTCTGGTAAAAATTTCAGCTCTTGATTCGCTATAATTATGGAGATACACTCTGTGGAAGATAGGGTTTGTGACCAGTCCTGAAGATAGGGTTTGTGACCAGTCCTGAAGATAGGGTTTGTGACTCTCTAGTTTCTCTAGCACCTACTAGAAGGAAGCACCAACTCCCTAGTTTCTCTAGCACCCACTAGAAGGAAGCACCAACTCTTTGGTTTCTCTATCACCCACTAGAAGGAAGCACCAAATCCCTAAGTGTTCCATCACCAACTTCCAGTCACATAGGAATCGACCTGTAAAACAGAGAACAATAGTTCTCCCTTGCACCACCCTGCCACCCTGGTTTTTCTGGCTGAAACTAGATGGAAGCTACAACTCCCTGTTTTTCAAGCACCCACTTGAAACTCTAAGGACACCAATCCTCCCTAGCACCTCCCAACCACCCTGAAATATGAATCTTTTCTTCTCATAAATACATCACAGTGATATAGCATTTATCTATGGCTTACCAATCTCATCATTGTTTTTCTACACCGTTATGCTCTACCTGTGTCAGTGTCTTCCTGCTCGCATTCCTCTTTGAGATTTCTCTTCTTATTCTTTGTCTTTGCATGCGCACCTCTTCTTCATCTTCCTCTTTCAGATATGCATTTATGTTTTATGCCCTACTCCTCTTCTATGTGTTTCAGCAGCTGTGCACATCATGCTTTTTCTTGCATGAATAACTCTTAACAGAAGCACCCTGCTCTTCTATGTTCTGTGCATATTTATCATACCCAGTCCTTTTCAGATCGTCCATGCAACCCATCGTCTTCTTTGGCAGTTACTTTGAATCTGTTCGTCATCATTGGATTATCTGGAGATTCTTCGCCTTCTCTGGCGGTGCGACCCTTCGTCTTCTCTATCACAGTCGAGCTTTATCCTTTATGTTGCAGTTATAGACTTCGACACTTTTCCATATGTCAATTGTCTCTCTGATCAGTCTTCATTCCACTGGTAGTTACCTCGAGACTCTTCAGATTCTCTAGTGATCACCCTGAAGCCTCCTCAAATTCTCTGGTAGAAACCATCAGTGGTTTCTAGCAGTTACACCGAGAACCTTCGCGCACTTATTCCTTTGGCACCTTTCCCCTTTTGAGAAATCTATACAGTGGGATTTTAGATTTTCTATTTAAGTCCCTTCCTTTCACATGACCATCGATGATGACCATACACCTAACCACCATTCATTTCACGATTTCACGTTTTGGGATATCCAACTGCGAGTTGCCTCAATCTTCCCCAATCTTCCGCTAATGTGACCACTGGTTGTGGCCACTCACTAATCAAACGAACACTTTGTCATCTCAACGATCTCTATTGTGAAGCCTAGCGATGTGCTAGATCCTCCCTTAATCCTTCAACGATGTGACCTCCATCTGTGACCAGGGGTCAAGCAAAAAGGTGCTTCGCGATTTCACGTATCACGATTTCCTGATGTGAGTTTCCTTGAGACTCCCAACTCGTGAAACTCTGAAATAATCAATATCGATGGCCCATGATCCTCAGTGATTTAATGGTCCATACCTCTTCTTTGAAAACTCAGACTTTGTTCTTCGTCGTGTTAGATCAACGATCCATGCTCTCCCTTTGATCAATGGTTGTGATCAAATCGCGATTTTGCATTTCGTGACTTCGCATCTTATCTTCCTAGAGTATCAATGGTCCAGATCTCTCCTCGATCCGATGGCTCAGATCATGTCATGATTTTGCGTTTCGCGACTTTGGAGGTTAGATCACCTCCTTCCTTTGACCCTTCAATCAGTGAAATGTTGATCTCTCGCCACGTGTCCTTCTTGGATCGACGGTCCATATTTTACCTTTGAGACTTGAGACTTCATTCTTTGTTGTGACAAATCAACGATATAGAAACCTTTTTGATCCGATGGCCCATAAATTTTTGCAACTTCGCATTTCGTAGATTCTGCAGTGAGTTGCCTCCAAACTCTCGATACGTGAAACTCTAAAATGGATTCATATTATATCAACGATCGAGATTTCTTGGTGATCCAATGACTATCCTTCGCTCTGAGACTTTAGGATTTGGGACTTTGGGAGAGTGTTGAGGGTAAAAATCCTGAAGAAAAACTTAGAGTGTCGTAACTATTGCATCACTCGATGACATGCCATGAGCTTAGCAGCTGCCATGTGTCACTCGGATTTGTGATTTCCACATACCTTAAATGTTGAATCAACTTGAAACTTGTCATTGTCTGATTGTGCCACATGTCCTTGCTGACATAGTCTGCCACCTGTCCTTCCTAACGTGGTCTACCACATTCACCTCTTGGATCAGACGACCCAGATTATTCATCAATCCAATAGCTTAGATCATATCGCAATTTTACATTTCACAACTTTGGAAAATAGCTTCCTCTATGCTCCAGATTCCCGAAATCGTGAAACTCCTCATCTACTATCACGTTTCCTTTGGATCAAACGGTCCAAAAGCCATCGGTATTTTTCATTTTGCGATATCTACGGACTTCTCGACGCAGTTCTCCCAATTCAAGATTTTGCGAAACTCCTTATCTATTGCCACGTGTCCTCAATGATGGACGGTCCCCCTGCTTTCGGGACTTTGTAATCCTGCTTCACCTTGCACTTAAAGGTCATGCACGTTCTTCTGGATCCAACGACAATCAGTCCTCGCACTCAAATCTGACGCCTAAGATATATTCTCTTTGACTTAGAAGATTTTCTAAGTTTTCCATGGTCTCGACCTTTGCTCCTCCTGTGAGTCCTTCTCTTGGACCTCGGCTACGCTATCTCTTCTGAAATTTGACAATGCTCTGGTGCATACTTGCACTCTATGTGCAACTCTGCACTATTCCTCTCTGATCTTGGATTTCACATTGTTTTCTTCTTCACCTGAGATTATGTTGTTCCTATTATTCCATCAATGCACATTCTCATCTTGCCATCAATGACAAGAACACTCTGCCTGTAAATATGCCAACACTAGAAATATACCTCTAGTATGTGCTAAAACAACAAATATATTCCTCAAACAATATGCCAATACATGCCTCAAATTGTGTACCCAAGTAACCAGAATATACCTCAACCATGTGCCAAATATATGTGCCAATACATCCAAAATATGTCTCAAGCATATGCCAAACATCCCCAGGACATGCATGAAACATGTGTCATGGAATCAAGATATAACAATCAAAATCACATATACAAACATACCTCATATCATGTAACAACCTTGTTGTATCATCATACCTTGCTACAACCTAGAACAATCATCCCCTTTTCTTTATCTCAGCCTCACTACCTTAGATTTTCCAATAGATCAAGTGTTCACTAGATAGATATTCAATGAACTTGTGTGTATGAATGAGAGACTCTTTATGTGTATTTATAATTTTCAAGTGACTTATTTTGGGGATAACTTGTAACTATTTTACCCTTTTTCCTGATTTTATGGTTAACTCATTATTTCTTGTTACAACTATTTTACCCTTTAATTAATGATTTTTTACCCTTTTTCCTAATTTTAGGGTCAACTCATTATTTCTTGTTACAATTGTTTTACCCTTTAATTAATGACTTGTAACTTATTGTTTCGATCGTTTAGGGACTTATTAACTTTTAGGGTCAACTCATTGTTTCTTGTTACAACCATTTTACCCTTCAATTAATGACTTGTAACTTCTTGTTGCAACCATTTAGGACTTCTTAACCATTCTTAGGGGTTTTCAACTTCAAGAGGAGTGGCGTAACACCTACCGTTGTAAATGGCATGACGAGGATTATCCATCTATGGGGGTTTTGCATGTGCTCGTAATTTTTTTTAACCACATATTCCTCAGTCAACGTTGGGCCTAATGACCACACATCTGCGATTCTTGTAGACTTCTTCAAAGTGTCTTCCCGTGAGGGCCATGCTCAAAACTACTCCATAAGGGGACCACTTTGGAGACTTCTTCAACTATACCCATTACTTCTAGAGACTTCTAGACTTCTTCTAAAGTTGACATCAATGACAATTAATTTTAAAACAGATGACATCTAATAGTGTCTCACTATGATATTCCATTGGATGACCGTGTCGAGTGAGAATTGATCCCACAGCATAGTCTGAAGCATCGATCCCAATATAAAAAGGTTGTTGCAAATCAGGTAAGGAGAGTACTAGGGTTGAGCACAAGCGATGTTTCATATCATCGAATGATTTTTGTTGTGAATTTCCCCACATGAAATTTACTTTTCCACCACCCTTGGTCACTTGGCGAGGGCCCATGAAATATGGGATAATCCCAACATGAACCTGTGATAGAAGTTGGAAAGTCGTAAGAAAATTCAAAGCTCAATTAGTGTGGTTGGTGTTGGCACAAGGGCAGACCCAGGGTTCAACGCTCAAGGGCGCACCAACAAATCCCTAACTACCGGCCCTTTCGGCAACACCTGCGAAGTAGATGAAGTCTCACCCAAGGTAGAGACAGGGGTGGTTGCAAGACTCAGGTGTCTGCAACCTTAGATGGGACACAGATCTGTGATTATATACTTTATAGAGCACTTAGCACCGTTCATTCATCACTATTCACCCTTATTGTACTTTGCAGATAAGACAGAACGTCACATTACTTGCTCAGATATAAGATATTTCAGTGCTTAGCAACAACAAAACATATTAGATCATGTATATCAGCACTAAGCATCCTCATACACATTAGATATACTATTCATATACATCTAGTGAATCACAAAGCATAAGCAAATATATCTAATCGTGGCATAGCACTTAGCAAGATAATGAAAACACAAGGAAGCAACAACACAAAGCATGACACACAAGTTTACGTGGTCCACCCCCACCCTAGGGATATGTCCACAAAGTTTTCTTCTTCTTTATAAGCTTTGGTCAATCTAATTATAGCACATAGCTCAACTTGTACTCTGCATAGGACAGGAGATCTGCATGCACCTCGCGAGATCCTCCTTCCCCAAGTAGATCTAGCACAGATCCTTCTTACAATTTATGCACTTAGCACTTACAGCACTTGCACTCAACTCTGCAAGCCTCTTACAATCATGCACAGAGTATTTACATTCAATCACACAGATCTAATTACTAGCATTAAGCCATCGTTCCTTCTTACATTTCCTAGCTACTTATTTATACTTTACAACATAGGCCTAAACATGGGTAAACCCATGGGATGACATCCCTTTCCCATTACATTAACCTAAAAACCTAAAAAGGGCCACAAAAGTGGGTCGAGATCCCGTGATCTCTGCTTTGCCTAGTGCTCCATCTTTGACAGGGTGTCGATGTCCAAAAATGGTCAAATATGACCAAGTATTCCTCAAAATTTGGTCAAGGGCCAACAGGCCCCCAACACTCACCTGTGACTCGTCCTGAGTCACTCTGGTCTAATCAACTCTGCTTCGAATGTCTCGATCTTGGCCTGAGCTACTTCGACCTGCTACAGTGTGACAACCTCTTGCTCAGTGAACTCCTAGATCATTGTATCGTTTATTGGTCCTTCCATGTGTTATTCTGTGGTGATGACAACCTGTTCAATCTCGGCTGCCTGGTTCTCAACTTCAGTGAACAGGTAGCATGATTTCTCTTGGAGTGGTTGAATTCATTGAGATACTTCCATCACTTTACTTTGTAGCATGTGTACCTATTGTTGGGTGGTGCATTGTTCTGGAAATCGCTTCATTCTTTCGACTAGGGTCAAGGCCTTCAGCTGTGCTTGTAGTGTATCTGCATGTTGCTTTGCTTCTTCGAGTTGTGCTTCTAATGTCTGCAATTATGGGTTCTTTATGAGGTTTTCATAAGTCTGGGTGATTCTAGCGCTCAGCTTCTTACATTCCAAAGCCAAGGTTTTTAATCTGTCAACTGCGCTGCAGGTAGTTTCCTCCCTTAGGTCTCTTACTTCTTATGGAGTCTCAGGAATGGTACGAAGTTCCAGATCTACGATGCACTATTGAAGTTGTTGGATTACTTATTCAAGTTGTGCCACCTGTTATGGGACACGTTCTTCAATTTTCACTTCAATGACCATCACAGATCGAAGTGCTTTATGAACTCGTTCCTATATGTCAAGTTGCTCTGCTAGCAATTGGTCCTTGCTCTGTTGTAACTGTGCTTTCTCCTCCTCCCACTTCGCTTGTAAGGAAAGTTTCTCCTATTATTCCTTCCTCTGTTGTACTATAAGTGTGCTATGTACCTGTGCCAAAGCCTGGGTGGCTTGCGTTGTGTCTTCTTGAGCTCATCGAAGGTGAGATTTGACTTTCTCGATGATCTGGCGTAATTGGGTGGGCTCATCAGTTGTTCCTGTTGTTTCAATTGTCAAGGGCATCGTAGAAACTTCTCTGCTAGACTGGAGTGCCTACTGCACTTCTTGAATTTCACCCTTGATCTAGCTGAATACCTCCTCCTGCTGTGCTTCTTTCTTTTCTGTGATCTCTAGTGAGGCATCATTCAGTGCAGTGATCAAGAAGTCGAAGTCGTCCTGTGTGAGGGTAGTCTTAAATGTAGTCCGGGTGGCCTTAGATTTCTTTCGGGATGAGGGATTTGGTGGGGTAATCTTCCTTTTCTTGGAGGGATCCTCCTCCTCTCCAGGTGGAGTAAACTCGCCTTTGTTTTGCTCAACTTCTGTGCCACCTAGTTCTTCACCATCACCTCCCTGTGCAGGTGAGATCAAAGTAGTCTTCGTGGATGTGCTATGGATATCTTGAACTTCCACATCCTTATTAGTCTTGCATGGTCCAAGTGTATCCGGCATAGCTTTAGGACTATCCATGTTGGACATCTCTACGGGGTCTGCTGCAATAAGGAGGTCCGTCGACCATTCCTTGGTAATCTGCTCCAAGTCTTCTTCTGTCAAATTATAGTACAACTGGAGTTGTTGTTTGTGCTCATCAGTGCGCGTTTTGATATAGGTGAAGTGGTGGTCTGCACTGAATTTGATCAAAGGTCTAAACCTATGAAGTTTGTTTGGTGTGAGGCGTGGTGTAGACTGGATTTCATTCTTCAATTGATTGTAATAAACATGGAAGATGGCATTGGACTACCACTACTTGTTCATGTCACTGGAGTACCACAACGTACAAAACTTCACGGCCAGTTGTTCGAAGGGTTCGATCTCCAGAAAAGTGGCACCTTTTGGTAGCTCCAAAGCGATGAGTATGAGAAACCAACTAAAGTGTAACTCATACCCTTGGTATTGCGCTTGTCTACAGTCAATCTCTAGCTGATTTACAAGGTACTTTGCCCAGTTCATTTGTAGTCCCTTTGCGCACTTCCCTGCGAGGTCAACTACAAATCCAATCACCTGTGTGGGTCTATTCTTGCGAACTAACTTCCCTTCGATCATTTGGAAATCGAGGCGCACTGCTTCATTCTCGATGGAGGCTACCTTGTAGCCTCGCGTGCCCTTCTCTACATCGCCATATGTGTATTTTATTCGTTGGGTGAGAGCGCTATCTGCGGTCTTTCCAGGGTAAAAGTCCTATGGGTCAGGTCTTTGCATGCTTATCCCTGTGATTCGATTGATCAGAATCAGATCCACCATGATGCGTTGATCCAACCATAAGTATCCTCTGTGGTAGAAAGACAAAAACAATCTGACACATGCATTCATTTCCTAATGCCTCCCGAAATGAGGAATCTTCATTACATTGAGGAGGGTTGATTGCACGAGGTTATGGGTCCATTGTTGAGGGACAATATTTGGGTTCCTCCCTTTTTCGATAGTTAAGTACTTGTGCAAGGCTAGCATACTGTAAACCTTGTGATCTCCAAGGTTAAAATCACTAAATTTTAGTGTTGTGAGCTTATCCTGGTCAGCACAAATTGCGCGCACCCTTTCGGGAGGTACACAGTGACCACAGCATAGTCGAAGTCTCTGGGTATAGTGTCTCGATTCACTGTGTCGCTTAGTGGTGGGATATACTTAGGCAAGATACTTGGGATCATATTCACAGTGGGGAATTCGTTTTTGAGCTTATATCGTCTTTTCGAAGGCAGTCGGGATGGTCTTGCTTGATCAGTGGAGGGGGAAGCTGGCAATGCTCCTGAGAATGATGCATGTACACCTATAGACATTCCTTTCTCTAACATGACTCTCTCAGTCATTAAATCAATTATAAATTCTTCAACATCTTTCTCAGCAGCGCTGAGCTCGTCTGACATACAAGCTTGGGTTAGCTAGCTCAAGTGTGAAAGGAATTCAGAGACTACAGTGAATAGTATGGGAACAAGGCAATGATCTCAGGGTGAGTTAATCTCAAGTTTCGTGCTCAAATTCTCACTTAGAAAAAATTATTCTCGGTGCGTGGCGCGATGGACTAAGTAGGTAAACTTAGTAACAGTTTGTTGGCAATGGTTATGATCCTTCATTAACTGTTGTTTGACCCATTATGGCACATTTCAATGGTTGGATGATGTCCCTTTATTTCTTTTCTTCCCATTCGGAGCGGAAGTCGAATGGATATATCATCCCCAACGACTATATTGCTTTGTCATGGCAAAGTACTCTATGTCGTTGTTCTGATATCTCGGCAAAGCTCCAATTCTGCAATGTTTCTTTCTGCGAAGTATCCTCTAGAACTTCTTGTGACCTTACAGTATTAGCCCTTTTCTTTCATAACTTTCTAGACTTCTTCCTAGTGAGCTTCATCTCAGTAATTCTTTTACCATTCTGATGCTTATCTTCTGTGGTCTTAGTTACTTCGTGTTGTTGAAAGTCTTTCCTAGGGTTCCTAGATAATACTTCTTCTGTATCAAAAATAGGTAACTCAATCTTCTGTGGATCCTCTAGTGTTCTCTTAGCCTCGACATCGGATTTTGTAGTATTAAATATATTTGATCTGCTCTTTTGTTCTTCAATCAAGTGCACGATCCTTCTGGTCATAAAGTCTTTTAACTCTTGCTTCTTCTATTCCAAAACTTCTTCTTCCTGTTTTCGTCTAGATTGTTCTCTATCAATCCAAGGTTTTCCTATGAGCATGGTAACAGGGCACTGTCTTCAACAAATTCAATAATCTCAAAGTATTCCTCTGTCGAAGTTCCATTGATAGTCATAGGTATCCGGGCGAGCCTTCCACAGAGGTTTACTAGATTTCCTCTGAATAAACTTGTCCCTCCTAGGGAAGGGATCATGGCAAGCTTTCCTATAGCTTCCCAAGTTCTTTCTGGCATAATCTTCACTTGTGTTTCTTCATCAAGAATATAGTCAATGTTGAAGTCCCCTATTCTTTCTTCGACTTGCTCCTTTTCTTTGAAGATCTCTAGTAATCGGACATCTTTATGTTCCTTCAAGGATTCTTTTATCCATATTAATATTTTCTCTAATTCTTGTTGGGTTTCTACCTTTTCTGGATCTACCTTATGGTCTTCTTGATTCAGATTCAACCTTTCCAACTTAGCGATCATTCTAGGGAAATCCAATATGTCGTGGTCCAAAGATTTGCAACAGAGACAACTAGGTTTTCTCCCAGGGCATTCTTTAGCAAGATGTTCTGGTCTTCTGCAACTGTAACAAAGAGTTAATCCTCTCTTTCTCTTTAATGATCCCCAACTCTTCTTGTACTGTGCACTAGGATCATAATGGCTAGCCTGCAAAAATTTCTTTCTAGGATCATGCATCCACTTGTTAGTCCAAACATTCTTTCTATGCATAGGTATAACATATCTATCATTATACTTATCAAATCTATTCATATCAAACTTTATTTCATCTATTAATTCCCTAGTTTTGAAGCTAGGATAGAATCTATCAAGTATACCTAGATCCATGCTTTAGAAACAAAAAAATTCACTTATCTTACTTCTACAAAGCACAAAGCTTCCAGATCTAAAAACTTTTGACTATTCTTACCTTTATTAGAGCACAGAGCACACAGATCTTACCTCTTTTCTACAGATCTGACTTCTTTCTTTTAGAAATTTCCACTTTTACTTTTCTTAGAGAACAAAGCATTCAGATCTCGCTTCTTTTCTTCATATATGATCTTATTCCTGGCACAAAGCTTCACAGGTCGAGTAACAATCTGCGCACTAGGGCAACAGATCTATACACAGATCTTTCTTTTGCACAAAGTTTCTTCTTCCTCAGTTCCCAGCAATCACAATTTTAGGTCCCAGCAACGAAACCATTTGTTGGCACAGGGGCATACCCAAGGTTCAACGCTCAAGGGTGCACCAACAAAGCCCTAACTATCAGCCCTTTCGACAACACCTGCGAAGCAGATGAAGTCTCACCTGAGGTAGAGGCAGGGGTGGTTGTAAGACTCAGGTGTCTGCAACCTTAGTTGGGACATAGATCTGTGATTATATCCTTTACAGATCACTTAGCACCGTTCATTCATCACTATTCAACCTTATTGTACTTCGTAGATAAGACATAATGTCACAGTACTTGCTCAGATATAATATATTCTAGTGCTTAGCAACAAAAAAACATATTAGATCCTATATATCAGCACTAAGCATCCTCATACACATCAGATATACTATTCATATACATCTAGTGAATCACGAAGCATAAGAAAATCTATCTAATCATGGCATAGAACTTAGCAAGATAATGAAAACACAAGGAAGCAACAGCACAAAGCATGACACACAGGTTTACGTGGTTCACCCCCACCCTGGGGCTATGTCCACAAAGTCTTCTTCTTCTTTATTAGCTTTGGTCAATCTAATTACAGCATAGAGCTCAACTTGTACTCTGCATAGGACAGGAGATCTGTGCGCACCTCACCAAATCCTCCTTCCCCAAGTAGATCTAGCACAAATCCTTCTTATAATTTGTGCACTCATCACTTACAGCACTTGCACTCAGCTCTGTAAGCCTCTTACAATCATGCATAGAGTATTTACATTCAATCACATAGATCTAATTACTAGCACTAAGCCATCGGCCCTTCTTACATTGCCTAGCTACTTATTTATACTTTAAAACATAGGCCTAAACATGGGTAAACCCATGGGCTGACATCCCTTTCCCATTACATTAACCCAAAAACCTAAAAAGGGCCCCAAAAGTGGGCTGAGATGCCATGATCTCTACTTCACCTAGTGCTCCATCTTTGACAGGGTGTCGATGTCCAAAAACGGTCAAATATGAAAAAGTATTCCTCAAAAATTGGTCAAAGGCCAATAGTTGGGGATGGCCAGTCACTAATGACTTGGATATTGGATGGATCCACATGCACACCATGCTCATTGACAATGTATCCCAGACATTGGACCATGTTCATGCCGAAGGAGAATTTTTCCAATTTATCATTTAGCTTGTGTTGTCATAGAGTGTGAAGGACCTATTGAATATGTTGCAAGTGTTCCACCCAAATTTTGTTGAATATGACGATATCACCAAATATACCACCACAAAATAATTGGTGAAAGGTTTCTAGATATCATCCATCAACCTCATGAAAGTTGTTGGGGCATTTGTCAAACCAAAGGGCATGACTAGCCATTTGAAAATACCTTCTTTGGACTTGAAAAAAGTCTTCCATACATCAATCTATTATATTGGGACCTATTGGTATCCACTCTTCAGTTCAATGTTATTGAAGTACTTGGCTCCCTTGAGCTGGTCAAGAAGGTCGTCAATCTAGGGATTTGGGTATCAGTTCATGAATGTGATTTTGTTGAAGGCCCTATAATCAATGCAGAGTCTCCAGGTCTTGTCTTTCTTCTTCATGATCCCAATTGGGATTCAACAGGGTGAGGATATTGGTTGGATGTGCCCCTTTTGGAGTATCTCTTGGATATGGTGCTTTATTTTATCATTTTCCATAAGAGAGACACGATAAACTGACCCATTGGGTAGGGGTACATCAGGGGTTATATCGATTGAATGCTTGAATTGATAGTGCAGAGGTACCCTAGTGGGTTACGAGAATATGTCTTTGTATTCTTCCATGACCTTTTCCACCTACTTCTACTGCGTGGAGAGGCCATGTGCGAAGTCCATGGATGTGGTTGCGACCTTCTATTCACTTTGAGAGAAAATAATGAAGAAGAAAAACCTATCGGTCTGGGATATGACCTTCCTGCATTTATTATCGGAGATCAAATAAATGGTGGTAGGTGAAGCTACCTTTGGTATCCTGTACAATTTTCTCCCCAAATTAATAATAACACTATGAGGTTTAGAATCATATACAGCATGATGTTTCCACAAGCATGGTTTTCCTAAAAGAACATCACAAACTTCAAGGGGGGAAGTGTCACACAATACCTCATCCTTGAAGGGATTGATGTTGTAGGGTAGGTGACACAATTGGTTGATGTGTAGATATCTCCCTTGGCGGAGCCACCTGATGATGTATGGTTGTGGGTGTGGTGTTTTCTATAGGTCCAACCACTTGATGACCTCTACTGAGATGAGGTTATTTTGACTTCCTCTATCGACAATGAAGTGTGGTGGAGAACCTTTCACCCACATTTAAGAGTGAAAAATGCAGTCACCTTCCTCTGGTTCTTTAGTTTCACTTGGATGGACCTTAGTGGTAGTGATGGTGGCATTGGGTTTTGCATCAAATATCTGCTTCCTCTTGTTTGGTTTTGATTTATATTCAAAACCCACATCTGACTCTGAGGCTTTCATCTAGGCTACTAATGATTGCTTCAGGTGACATTCCTCGGTGTTATGCAAGGGGATTTTATGGAATTTGCACCACTTTCCAGTGTCTTTCTTTGTCTTCCCATTACCCTTCTTTTTTAACAGCTTGGACTAGTTATTCTAAGGTGTTCTATCCTTTCTCTGTCCTTTGTTCTATGAGTTGGATATCCCTTTTCCCTACTTCTTCTCTGAGGAATTTGCAAATCCATACTCTTTCTTCCTCTATTTAAATTTCTGCTCGATTTTGAGAGAATATCGATAAGTTGTGCCCAATTATGATATGTCCAAAAACTCCATTCATGTTTGGATATATCTATGCATACTACCATGGTAATTTATCACCGAATTTCATTTGGAGTCTTTGATATCCATCTTGGTGCGCAAGGTATAGAAGAAATTTGTGAACTCTGGCATTGTCTGGTACCTTTCCTATAATAGTGCGGTCCATATCATATACTAACCATCATAGTTTCCAACATGGTAGTAAAGTTCCTTAATAGAATCCCTGAAATAACCCCAAGTGGGTATGACTACAAAATTTGTGGATTCCTTAGTGGCATTTTTCTCACAGTAAGTCTCCAACCAATCCTTGACATGGGGGACAACCTTAAGGAGCGCAAAGGTAATATTTTCTCTATCGGAAAAATTATGGAAACAAAATTACCCTTATAGTGTATTCAACCATTTATCTAGAGTATATGCATCTATATTATCTTCAAATACAGGAATATCAAAACTCACGTGTATCTTGAAGGGGGAAACACCTCCAAAATGGCCGCTTGAAAAAGATGTGTTGGTCATTGGCATTCGTCGAAGCATCTAGGAAAAATTATCCATCATCTTGTTCCTTTATCACATGAGGGTTTGCTCGAGAAACAGTTTAAGAGGATATCCTACTCCCTTGTCTCTTTTTTCTTCTTCCATGGGAGGTCATCGAGGTCAATGAGGATGGTCCTACAAAGGCTCAACTATTTTGATTCCCAACTCCTTGTACCCTGACCTCATTGGGGACATGAACAAAGAAACAGATAAAGATCATACCACTCTGATACCACTGATCCGAATATATGAATGGAATAAAATGAAATACATATTTATAACAAAAATATAGAGATACAGTGAAACTTGACTTCTATTAATAAATGGAATATGTTGAAACAGTAAAAATGCAGAATGAAACAAACTCGCATGAATGGTGGTAGCTTATCTTTGAGAAGAGATGTGATGGCTACGCTTATTCACAAGAATATGTTTACAATGAGGATCCAAAGGCCTTTTTAACATAAATCATAAATGAGAAAACCCTAAACATATAAATCCCTAACCCCAGAAGATGAAATTACAAAAGGTTTGTGGGCCCCGATGGGGGTAGTTGATATGTCAATTTCCCGAAGGCATAACTTTTGGATATGATATCCATTTGGGGCACTCGATCCCTTGTTGGAAATGTTTATCCAAGAATTACACATTATAATTGGGCACGGGTCAGGGACTAAAACTATCACTTAGACTACACAATGTCAAAAAAAAATTGTTTAGGGCCTCAAAATGGCCCTGGAAGTTTGGGACCCGAAAAACAGAAAAAAACTACTAAAATGGAAAATTGTTCTTTGAGCCAGTGGAATAGGTGGGTATCCACCAATATCCACCTTGATCATTTACTCATTGGAACAACAGGTCATAAGGCATGAATTTTCATCTCAATGGATCCTCTTTGATGGATTGTTCTAATAGATCCAACGGTCCTCGGAATCGAAAAACAATGGTTCCAATTGCATTGGCACCTCTAATTGTTCAATGGTTGTCACTTGTCCCTTAAACCATTCATTTCATGAATAGGTGGGGCCCTCTATGGATCTATGGATGATATTACGTGGGATACCTTTTCACATATCGACGGCTCATACCCACTCGGGGTCCTTTTCCATCACAGTGCATCCACTTTGAGTGATTACAAACCACTCCGACCAGAACTCTCCAATGAAATACTCTTGCAGATCTGAAGATCCTCGGTGCATCCCATATGATGGTCATGACTCACTTGGATCCTATAGTTGCATGGTGGTTAACTGAGACATTTTTCCTTCTAAGTCTTCTTCGTTGGATTTGATCATCCTAGATCCAATGGCTAAGAATGCATTAGAGTCCTTCCCGATAGATCTATAGTCCTCATAACTTCTCTCCATCAAAATCCTTCCTATGATCATTTTTCAAACCTCTTTGATCATCCACCCTCCGATAGGATTTTGGGGGAAGTATTGGGCATCGATAGCCTAGATCTCATTAGATTTCCTTCTAATAGATCGATGGCCTAGAATCGATCGGATTCCCCCCATCGGAGTCTCACTACAACTTCACAACTCAAATACCCCGATGGCCTCACCTTCCAACCAATGGACCAGATCTCCCTTCTCTGTCAAGTCAACAATTGCAAATCCTTCTAATTCAAAAAGGGGTTTTCATAAGGGTTAAAGGTTATTTCTAAGGTTCAACAGACTATATTTTTTTCAGGATCATTCACCAAGAATTCTACCTGACTTCCTTAGGCATTCCTCACCTCTGCAACTAGATAAGGCACCATACTCTAAAATCCCATTGAATATTTTGCATCCTACAAACTTTCCATTTCAAGGCAGGAGGTTTCACTGGGACAAAATATTCCTAGAAATACACAGAAGTCTTCCCAAAAATCATAGGTGCCATGTCCATTCATCCCAAATGAAGAATCTATATCTTGCTAGATTTCCATTCAAGAAACTAGAATTTTACAGGGATGCAACCTGTATTAACATTTCTCATTCAGGTATTCATATTTGCCATTAATATTAGTGAGAACAATTATACATAATCCATTTTACTTAGGAATTCAACATTCTTTCAATTAACCACACTTATCACATAAGCAACAAACATATTATCTTCACCATAAAACATGCATTAGACAAAACAAGATAAAACACTTATTTGTTCAGTGGATAACCTCAACCAGTCAACTGGCTAAGGGGAAATGCCTTTCCACCCAAATGTAGGCTATGTTGCACAATGTCCTTATACARCATGTCACCCCTAGGGGACTAATTGAGTTGACTACCAAACTCAATAAATGGTTCAGGAMGGTTACTCTCCTTCACTCCACTAGCAACAACAAAATTTTCTCTCTTCCCACTRAGCTTAGGACCTCCACRTGTTTATCAGGTACCTTCCCAACTGGATATCCTCTGCATAAGGGATCCCCTTCTCTATTGCACAATCCCTTGGAAACCTCCACTTCCATTGTTGGTTTCTTTCTAGTGAGTACCAAGTCGTGGTCCTCTATTGCTCCAATCTAKATATGGGGCTTCTCTGTTCCAAGGCGACCATTGATCTCTTGGGAAAGTTTCCTATTTTCCATAGAGAAAACTTCCCAATTTATTCTACTGCTTGGAACTGTGCACGTGAGTCCCTCTACTCACTGCATCATCTATTTGTGAGTCTGCAACTCACTCAAATCATGATAAATGTTTGTGAAATTCCAGTCTCTTAGCGCCTATGTGCTAGTTAACTTCTACTTCACAAGTTGTCATGATTTCCCTTCGTGTGTCCTCATGATCTCCCCATTTCTCCCTCTCTGGTCATCTTCTACAAACTGCAATGATGTTTTACACCTTTTCCCTCTTCTTCCACCTATCCTTAGGATCCTTGTTGACTATTGTCAGATGCAATCCTCATGTCAAGCTCTCAAATTCAGAGGGGAAATCTAGTGCATCCTTCATCTTGGGGTCTCAGTTATACATTCATTCCTCCAAGTACCAAATCTACCAGAAGTTATAACTACTAAACCACCCAATCCTAATCTCCATAACTAATCATGTGGTTTCATGTAATACAAGTACGATGGTAGGTAGTGTATTCAATTTTGTAGGTGTAGGCTAGATTGTTGAGAAACTTTCATATGATCCTCATTAAAATTTCTCAGTTCCACCTCACCAATTAAACTTATGGTATCATGGATAGTACTCAAGGATTCCCTTTCCCATTCAGTTGTCTAGTATTTTATTAATCATAAAAATAATTACATGTTTCATAATCACAATTTATGAAGTTTTAGCATAATTACAATCATGGGGGAAAACAATGTGTTACAATTGCTCTTAGTCCTTCGGGCGTCCCATTCGTTTATCAGGGGATTTTTGGCATAGGTAACCAGGAATATCACTACTTGAAACTAAATGGAACTCACTGCAAGGAAAAACTACCAGTAAAACAACAGCAATAACTTGTTGTAATAGTGAAACTCACAAAGGAGTTCACTCTTCAGGCCAGACAACCTAGTTCTTCTATGATCCTGACAACTTGCTTCTTTAGTCTTCAACATCTTTGAAATACTCCATAATTTTCCCTCCATTTTTTAAATAGCTCCAAATCTCTTTTTTTCATGTTGTCTCCCTTTCTCATGAAAAACGTGACTGTCCCAAAACTACCTATTATTCCCATTCAAATTTACTCTTTTTTCCCCAAGGAAGTTGACTCACACTCTCCCCAATTTTGATTGTACCCAGCCCCATGCTCCTAATAACTATGGGATGTGACTTCTCACACCCACCCTCTTACATGAGTTTAATGATTGGACTCTCATACACTCAAACAAAAAATAGAAGTTTATCCCCAATGATAAAAAAAAAAAATCAAGAATGCGGGTTTGGATTAATACCCATAAAGAATTTTCCCCTTGGACCCCTCTTAGACACTCCCTACTCATGTGGAAAAATCATCCCCCATCTTTGTCCATGTACCCCAGTAGCTAGCATCACAATTTATTTATTAAAATCAGAAAATGCAATATGCATATTACATCGCTTGGCTATAGCCACATTTTATATCTATATTATGCATTAATTAAACTGGGGATTATAATAGGGATGTTATAGATATGTTATCCATATTGCATTGGTTTCTTCCATTTGTGATCCTTCTGATTGTCCTAAGGAGGTGAGGTGTGATACCTTGATGGAGGATGATGTTTAAGTTGATTCTAATACTACAATAGGTATATATTTGTAGATGGTACGTTTGGTGGAGTTGCATAGAAATTTGGTAGGTGTTGGTGAAAACACTTTCCTTGTAAAAAGGGAGTGTTAGATTTATAGGTTACTCTAAAAGTGTTTACACCATGTTTTTGGGTGCTTCATGAGATTTTGGATACATGGTGTATGATAACCCCTAATTTTACATGATGGATTTCCACATTAGAGGTGGCTTACTCAATGGTTTATTGACCTTAATTGGATGCTTGCATGACTTTATTCCTTAGCATGTTGGAGATATTCAAACAACTTGGTGACATTATACATTTAGGTCACATGGATGAAGTTACTTGTCTAGTTAGCACACTAAATTGGAGGAGTATCTATTGGCATTCCAAAGGATATTTTATCTCTAGATAGCATGGGGTAGCTTGGATGTTGTCATGGAAACATGGATTTGACCTAGAGTTGCCTAGGTTGTGACATTGTTCATGTAGGGTGAGTGGACCCATTGATGCACATGGATTAGGAGGAGCATTAGAATCCTTGGAGGCTTTGAGAAGGATCATTTGATACATCTCATTGAAAACTCTTGAGTTGGAGCCTTGCGTGTGTACGACATCACCTTTGAGCTTGACATGTGTACCCTGGAAGTGTAGTGCTTCATGTGTGTGAGCCTACTTTTGGATTAGTATATTTCTTGTAAGGGTTTGGGCCCACATATGTATTTTTGGCCTCCCTTACCTCTCATATAGATAGAGGAATGAGATATTTCCTTAATATTAGCACCATTGTACTCTTTTCTTTGTACATCTTCTCTTCTTAGAGGAAGGTGCCAGAATTCATGAGGAAACCCTGAGAGTTATTGTGAAGAAGAGGGAGGATGTCTTTGTTGGGGGATTATTATGAGATACTAGGATTTACTCTTGTGAATAAGACATTGGGCTTGATGATCATATTATTATTCTTGATCATCATCTTGTATTAGATATGTGAGGAAAGGAGCGCACTAGTCTCTCTCTCCTTGTTCTTCATATTTGTATTTTCTCTCTCTTGTCTTGTAGGTAATAGGGTTTCTTGGAGATTTTGGAGCATCTTGAATACTAGGGTTAGGGTTTTTTTCCCTATATAAATTGGATCTGGGGTTTTTTATTAAACCCTAGATTATACTTTGTTGAGGAGTGAAGAAAAGGAGATGTCTTGCCTTGGAGGACTTGTTAGTGTGATTCTTGATTGTTGGAGCTCCATAGTGTTGGCTAGTGTTTTGGAGATATAGAGGATTGTATTAACCTTGGGATGAGGGTATGGTATGAACTTCATCTTTATGTATGTGTGTGTATGTATGTATGTATGTATGTAGCTTTGAATTGTCCAAAATTGACTTATTGCAGATTTTATATTTAGCTATCTTTATCTTCATGCTTTGGTAATTTCCAACACTTGTATGTTTTATAATTTGACATAAGTTAAGGAAGAAATTGTTAAGGGTTTTAACATTAATATTGAAGAACATAGGGTAAATTTACTCCTATAGTTTCTACTATTATAAAGTGATTTTTGGATTTGGTTTTTTCATAATAAAAGCACCTTGGAGGGATGACACTTGTTGGCACACCACACATAAGTTATATTTTCTCTTGGATTTTTTTGTTGATTGGGGTTCTTAAGAGGAGAAATATTGTGCATTGTTGATGTTTTTTTATGATATTTCACAATATATCTAAGGATGAAAACTCTTAGTTTTAAGATATTGAAAACCTATAAGAAAGAGATAAAATTTCTGAAGTTACATTAATTTCCTTGATTCATGAAATTTCTATAATTCATCATCTGCATCAAACTACAGAATGCATTTTTCAATCCAAACAATATCACTAGCCACTAATACAATCCAACTCTCGTATTGGGAATTTTCTTCCACTAATCTCCTTCTTTAATTCTACTTTGATGATATCCACTACACATATCAATCTTCAAAAAATAACTAGACCCACTAATACATTCCATAATTTTTATCCATCCTCAACCAGGGAGACTACAACATAATTCTATATTGTTAATTTCTCTTGAATTTGTACACATCCTCCATGATCCATCCTTCTTCAATGTGGTGAGTGTCAATGCTACACGTGGACTCTTGTTATCCTTTACCAATACTTTTGTTAGCAATTCATTGACTTGTCCATTCATTTATTCATTCTCCATGGGACTCAAATGGTGTGTTACTTCATTTGGATAAATAGCTCCCAGAATCATAAAAATATGATGTTAAATGTTCTTTTGAATTGGAAATCTAATAGGAAACCCATCCTTGGAATTTTCTCTAAATTGTTTCAATAACCTTTTTTACTTCTATAGCAATCTCACTCCTTGTCTTCTCTTTCAGTAATTATTTTCATGATAGTAACAAGACTTGTTTGGATCCTTCTCTGTCATTAGCAATTATTGAAACTTTCTCACATGTTTACACAATGTGTAAGTATTATTCTCTCATCATGAATGGTTTCCCTACCATAATACCATAGTATTCCCAATAAAAATTGGTATGCGTCACTGATATGACATCACATAAAACTTCATCCTAATAATTGCTAATGTTAAACTATACCAAACATCTGTCATTCTCCATAACCACGTGTCCTTTTTTAACAAAGAAAGTTAATTTTCCTGGGGTGCTTTTGAAATATTAAATTTCCCTTCTTGGTCATTTCTACAATTACAAAATTATCAGTACTTCCACCATTTTTTATACATTTGTAATACTTACTTTTGACCTTGAACTTTGTTTGAAGTATTATCGTTTTAAACCAATGTTCTCCCTCTATCTAATTTTTCTTTGTAGGTGCCAACATGATCTCTCATCATTAAATTTTATCTTCAATCCACTATCACAATTTCTTATCCTTGCACCAAAAACACACTTGGTTCATTTTCCATTTACACATCTCCTTTTCTCATACACTCTTGCAAACTTGTGTCATTATTTTCTTCATTGAAACAATAAACAATAGATGGGTCCAAAAATTTCAAAACCTCTATTATTTCCACTTCCCCTATAGAATATGTTGCCTTGTCCTCATCCTCTAAACAAATTCTCCAAAATCTATGGTTTTCCTTATTTCATGGTATTTGGTTTAGATGTGGAATATGTCCCCTTGACTTGATATGATGAACCAACACCTGTACCTCTTCAAAATGTTATTTATCTTGTCATCAACAACACCAACAAATATGCCTCTTCCATAAACCTTAATTTAAGTAGCCTTTATTCATCTTTGATAGTAAATATTAAGCCACTGGCATACTTGGAAACTTGTTTATAATAATCTTCCTCGTGTGAGCCAACTCGAATGGATAGTTTAAAAAACAAATTGGCATACCACTGAACACTTTTCTGCCTAAAATTATGTGATTTTTGGAGTAGTCTTTGCTTTCAATGTAAGTAAAAAATTCTCCCTCAATTTGTATGCCACCATTTTTGTCCATGTTCAAAACTTATGTGTGTCCTTTCCAGATGAAACTCTTTTCTTAAATATTCCCACCAAATAGCATTATGTCCTTCCAAATTTTTGTAATAAATTTTCACTCTCTTTTGATATTATAAGTAAAAAATTCTCCCTCAATTTGTATGCCACCATTTTTGTCCATGTTCAAAACTTATGTGTGTGCTTTCCATCTGAAACTTTGTTTTTAAATATTCCCACCAAATAGCATTATGTCCTTCAAAATTTTTGCAATAAATTTTCACTCTCTTTTGATATTAAATTTTCTCATACTCAAAGTACCTTTTCAATGCACTTATCCAATCAAACAAACTTCTCAGCCTTTAAAATTCTATTTTAGTTGGAAATTTCATCTTCACTCCACCTTTTTTTTACCTTGAGAAAACTAGTCATTTATGTTGTTGCATCTTCTTTAAGCCTAGTTCACATTCACTTTTTAATTCTTTATCTCTTCATATTTCTTCCAACTATTTAATCGAGTGTCTCAATACCTACAATTATTTGTTCATAAGAGTATGATATCATATTCATTCTTTTTTTGTGTCAATTGTTTCTCACATTTCCCAAACTTTTCCACTCACTTAGAGCCTAACATTGATCTACTAAACACACCTCAATCTCAAAACCAACTTGCATTGCTCTATTAAACTCCTTATTTACATAGTAGAATAATTAATGGAAGGAAAGACACAACTAATGGATGTTTTATCCTTCCTAAAATAGGAAAATCAATTGAAATGTCACCCTCCTGCCAAGGATACATTAAAAGGAAAAATGATCTACTCGACTAGCTCATGAAAATATAATCTAGCTACTTGTTTTTAGCATGGGTCATGTATATACTTGAGTCTAGTTCTTAATAGTGCCTGATAAATGTTGGTTGTGGAGCCTGATTATATTCTTGATTCTGAGGTTTGTTTCAGCAATGCTTAGACCCCATTCCCTAACCAGGGGTGTGGGGGGATTTCCCTCCACAACTGTCGCCAAGGGAGTCCAGGGGGGGGCGACGACAATTTTTGTATCCCCCCCTGGCTTCCCCTGAAGAGAAATATTGAGAAAAATTGCCTTGTAAAATATTGTAATTTCGTAGTCAATTTGGACCATTCATTATAAGGTCGCAGATCTGACAATAGAAGGTATTTTAGGGATTTCTTCCCTAGAAGGAAACCCTCTATTATGAGGAAATTGTATTGCGGTTGTGTGTTATTGTGATTATTGTGATTATTGTGATTATTGTGATTATGAGAGAGTATATTGTGAGAGAAATAAGAGGAAGTTACAGCGGGCATGTTGTAGGTTGTATCCCTTTGTTTTACTGGATAATAAAAAGGAAGGATCTGGAAATTTCTATGGTGGATGTAGCCCACACTGGGTGAACCACGTATATCTGTGTCTCTATTGTATTGTGCATCTTCTGTGTTTTATCTCCACATTTGTTTTTTATTGTATTACTCTGTGATGTTGTTCTAACAATAAATTCCAAATTATTGAAGTATCAACATCTACTACAAGTTTGTGTTGAACACACCGACCACACTTAGAGGGGGGGTGAATGAGTGTGGTGATCTTTTCAACTTTTCCCTTTCACAAAAATCCTTAGTTAGCAATCACCATTTACTCATTAATTATTGATGTCATTTATAATCAATTAAATGTGAACATACATCAACAACATATATCATCAATACTTCATTACCACAAGGAACACAAAGAACATAAGATGTATGTACAATTTTCTTTTTATTACGGACTACAATCCTTATTTTATCAACAACAACTGAATAGAGTTACAACTCCACAAGAGCACCAGCTCTATAATGCAAGACTCAACTTACACAACTCAGCACCAACTGAGAAGAGGAATCAATCCTCAACAGATACCAATCTGTCAACAACTATGCGACCTGTCAGTAGTGCAACACGCATATGTATGTGCCCTACTAGTAGTATAGCTCACATATGTACATGGT
>ML782642.1:88500-142130 GCA_009831015.1 Picea engelmannii
TGTTATTATTCTCTTATCATTTCAGTGCTATGGTGGTGAATGTTCTGGTTATGTTGTTGTTATTCTGCCATTCTAGCATTTTATTTCTATTATGCATACATTTTATATCTGGTATATTACAAGTGGTATTAGAGCACTTTTCTCAGTAGAAAGTGTGGGTTAAATTTTTTTTCAGGGTAGAGACGTATTTCGACGTCTTTAAGCCACAGAGATCTGCCGTTACATGCATAAACCCGCGGTTGAGGGATTCATACACGTAGGAAATACAAGTGGTACTTAAGCGTACATCTGTTGGCCACCCTTGTAACCCCTATTGGTACCCCTTCAAGTGGTAGTGCATCAGAAAACACCTGTGTACGGATCGGCCTAGATTACCTGAAGCCCTCTTTACATAAAATGATCGGTTGCCTGATTACTATAGTGTCACCGAGAATAGCACTCGGGAAGATACTCTCTAGTACATGGGTAGTCGGGTAGTACGGCTAAGGGTACGGTCTATCCTCCTTAGTTGGTGCCCTAAGATATTGGGTCGATTACTATTGTTGGTCCCCGCACGTATATCAGAGATCTATAGCACAGGGAAAACCCTTGTATGTAGAACCCTTGAATACTTAACCCTTGGGGACAGAAACATAAACAAATTAAAATAGACAAGATCTATTGTCACGCAATTGTGTTCGGGTTGCCAAGTAAATCCAAATTTCTTTCTGGTTAAGAGTTTGGGCATTTTCTCTCTACACTATTCTTCAGACTGGAGTATAACTCCGCAAGTGTAAAGAAAAAAAAAGTCTGAAAAAAATTTCACCATTATTTGAGACCTATTCCATTGGATTCATCTCATCTCCCTTATCACATTCATCCATATCATTTTTCAGGAAAAAAAAATTGACCCTGCCTGCTCCTTTTTAGTTCCCCCATCCTCATGGCCCATACCCGTAGCCAAGACTTGGAAGCTCGCTTCAACACCTTGCAATCTGGTCTCATCGAAACTCAACAAGAAGTGAAACAACTCAGTGCCAATGTTGCAGCCATCAATACCACCATGCAGTCCTCAATGGAGGAAATCAAACAAGACCTCACCACCTAGCTTGAATCAGTCTTTTCGGCACTCTGCACCAAACTGCATATCCCTACAGATAACCATTTTTCTTCCTCAACTCCACATCCTGAAGGTGACCATTCCTCTCATTCCAATAACTCTCAGAACCATCACTTTCAACGTGACCTATGCCGTCCACAGGTGGATGTGACCAAATTTGATGGCTTGAACCCCACTGGTTGGGTAACCCAAATGGAACATTATTTCTCTTTATACGGCATTACATATGACTTAGCCAAACTCCATTATGATGTTCTCCATCTAGATAAATAATGGTGGCAATCGTGGCAATGGAGAAAAACCTCTCGTCAAGGTATATTGCTTGGACACACTTTGTGGCAGAGCTTTATGATTGCTTTGACACTGACACCAACCATTTGGTCTGTTTGAAAAAGTTGAAACAATTAGGAACAGTGGAAGACTTTATAGCTGAATTTGAGCACCTGGCTTTTAGAACAGAGGGCATGTCTGGTGCCTTTTCCGAGAGTGTTTTATTAGCGGCCTCAAGGATGAGATTTGGGCCCATGTCCTCATGGCTCGGCCTCAGAGTTGGGTGGAGGCTACTAAAAGAGATAAAGAAACACAACAGTTTGTATCTTCTCAAAACCAAAAACCCTCCTTTATCCCTCGCCCTAAACCAATAAATCCCACTACTCCCTCTGCTCCACTAAAGATCCAAAAATTGACCAGGGCTGAAATGGTTGAATGCCAACTCAAAGGCCTTTGTTATAACTGTGATGACAAATATTTCCCGGGCCACAAGTGTAAAGAACAAAATCTTTTTATGGCCATCTCTGAGGATATTTTGGAAGAGGATGTAGAAACCCCCCTTGTGTCTGAGTCACCTTAATCCACTAGCATAACCCCTCCCTCAGACCCCCCTGAAGTAGAACCGGTCATTTCCCTCAATTCTCTCACTAGCTTCTCCACTCCCCAAACCCTCAAGATAATCGGTTACATCAAGCATCGGAAGGTCATTATTTTGGTTGATAGTGACAGCACCCATAATTTTATTCATCGCCGCATTGCCCAAGAAACTCATTGCTACATCCATGTCGTCAATAATTTCCAAATCATGATTGCCAATGGTGGTTCCATGAAATGTGGAGGGAGTTGTGAAAATGTGTGTCTCTAAATTGGTGACTACCACCTGAAATCCCATATGTTTGCTACCGACATGGGAGTTTATGACATTGTGTTGGTTGCAAACTGGCTAAGGACTTTGGGTCCCATTCTCATGGATTTTAAAGACTTAACCATGCAATTCGACCAGGAGGGCCACTAATATAAGTTCCAATGCATCACCGCTAGTTCACCTGAGATCATTAGTTCCCATCACATGGAAAAGCTGCTCAAAAAAGGTCATTCTTGTGTTATCACCCAACTCCATGCCATACAAGCAACAGAGACACCCTCGGTCTTGCAATACCTCCAAGCCATCATTTCTAAACATCAATTGGTCTTTTCCACTCCCCAAGGACTCCCTCCTTCCCGTGGTGTTCATGATCATTCCATTCCCCTTGTACCCAGAATCCTTCCTCCCAATATCCGTCTGTATCGTCACCCATTTTCCCAAAAAAATGAAATTGAGAAAATCATCCAGGAACTCCTTAATGCAGGCATTATCCGCCCTAGTACGAGCCCCTGCTCTTCTCTTGTGGTCATGGTCTTAAAGAAAGAAGGTTCTTGGCGAATGTGTCCTGACTTCCATGCCCTCAACAAACTTACCATCAAAGACAAATTCCCCATTCCTATCATTGATGACTTCCTGGATGAATTGAGTGGCACCCAATTCTTCACTAAATTGGATCTTCGTTCGGGCTACCACCAAATACGTATGAAAGAGTCAGGAATTCCCAAGACTACCTTTAGAACTCATGAGGGCCACTATGAGTTTTTGGTCATGCCCTTTGGCTTGTGTAATTCCCTCTCCACCTTCCAAAGCCTCATGAATCATGTCTTCCGTCCTTTTCTCTGCCATTTTGTCTTAGTTTTCTTTGATGATATCCTCATCTATAGAAAAACCTAGACAGACCATCTTTCTCATGTGGATCGAGTTCTCCATCTACTGTCTCAGCACCAACTTTTTCTGAAACAGTCTAAATGTAATTTTGGTGCCTCAGAAGTAGAATACTTGGGTCATCTAGTTGGCAAGGATGGCGTCAGGGTGGATCCTAAAAAGATTGAAGCTATGCAAGACTGGCCTCACCCAAATACTCTTAAGAGCTTGTGTGGATTTTTGGGCTTAACAGGGTATTATCGGAAGTTTGTTAAGAATTATGGGAAGATTGCAGCACCTCTCACTTCTCTCCTCAAAAAGAACTCTTTCACTTGGACTCCAACTGCTGCCCAAGCTTTTCAAACCTTGAAGATGTCCATGTGCACCACTCCAGTCCTCGCCCTTCCTGATTTCACAAAGACCTTTTTGTTGGAATTTGATGCCTTAGGGAAAGGAATTGGTGTTGTCCTTATGCAAGAGGGTCGACCTTTGGCCTTTACCAACAAGCAACTATCTGAAAGAAATCTGGGAAAATCCATCTATGAAAAGGAAATGTTGGCTATTCTGCATGTCGTTGATCTGTGGCGCCCTTATCTATTGGGGAAATGTTTTCAAATTAAGACAGACCATCAAAGCCTCAAATATTTTCTGGAACAATGCATTTTCTCCCCAGAACAACAAAAATGAGTGACTAAGCTCTTTAGATATGATTATGAGATCATTTACAATAAAGGAAAAGATAATGTGGTTGTGGATGCACTTTCCTGCAAATATGAAGATGAAGGATCCCTTTTTTCTCTTTCATTCATTGTCCTAGATTGGATCCAAGTCATTCTCCAGGAATGGCTACAAGATCCCAAAAGTACGCAGTTGATCCAACAATTGCAGTCCAATGCTCTAGCTTCCCCAGTGTACTCTTGGCTCCATGATGAACTTCGATACAAATACCATTTGTATTTAATTAAACAATCAAAGCTTAAATCCACGGTACTTTCTGAGCTTCATGGCACTCTGGGTTCACCAAAACCTATGACAGGGTCAAACATTCCTTTTTCTAGGATGGTATGAAACAAGACATTTGTAATTTTGTCGTTGAATTTGATGTCTGTCAATGTAACAAGGGAGAAACAGCCAAATCTCTGGGCACACTACAACCGCTCTCGATTCCACCTGCTATTTGGAAGGATATCTCTATGGATTTTATTACCGGCTTACCCAAATCGGGAAATAAATTAGTCATCATGGTGGTTGTTGATCGCCTTTCCAAGTATGCTCATTTCTGAGCCCTTCAATGCTCGTTTACAGCATCCACGGTGTCTCAAATTTTCATGGATCAGGTCTTCAAGCTTCATGGCATGCTACACTCTATTGTTTCTGATCGCGACCCAACTTTCACAAGCAATTTTTGGCAAGAACTGTTCAAGATACAAGGCACTGAATTGCATCTCAGTACATCTTATCACCCCCAGAATGATGGCCAAACGGAAGTGGTGAACAAGTGTTTGGAAACATATTTCAGGTGTTTTTCCTCGGAAAATCAAAATCAGTGGGCTCAATGGTTACCCTTAGCTGAATGGTGGTACAACACTTCATACCATATAGCTACATGCATGACTTCGTTTGAAGCAGTATATGGACAGAAGCCACCTTCAGTTCTCTCATACTTACTAGGTGCCTCGAAGGTCCAGGCAGTTGACCTAACACTTACAGCTTGAAAGGCTATTCTCCATACACTCAAAGAGAATTTGGTCATGGTACAGAATCGCATGAAGCAACAAGCAGATCAAGGTCGCTCTGAACGTCAATTTGCAGAAGCAGATCAGGTGTTTCTTCGACTGCAACCTTACAAGAAAACTTCCCTCAAGTCCGAGCATTGTCAGAAGCTAGCACCCAAATTTTATGGTCCTTATATTGTTCTCAAGAGTGTGGGACAAGTAGCCTATCAGTTAGCCTTGCCCAGCCATTCGAAGCTACATCCTATTTTTCATGTTTCCTTCTTAAAGAAGGTGATTGGAGCTAAGTTCGAAATTCAAACCAACCTTCCAGAATTAGTTGAAGAAGGATCCATTTGGCTATAGCCAGAGGCAGTTTTGGACCAGCGTGAGCGTCGGCTACGTCAGAGAACCATCAAGGAAGTGCTAGTCCAGTGGAAAGATACAACTCCAGTAGATGCCACTTGGGAACCAGCTACCATTTTGAAACAATTTCCTCATCTCAAGCCTTGAGGACAAGGTTGTTTTTAAGGGGGCGGACATGCTAGGGTCCTAACCCGCACATAGGTAGAACAATATATTTGGATGTAATAAAGGTCAATATTAATAAGGCCTTTCAATAAAATAGAATAATTCGGATGTAAGAAGATCTAATAGAAGCTTCCGCTTCTATAAGGATCTTACTCTAGATGCTTATTTTTATTATAAATAGGAGTCGAGGGTATGAGAACCCTAACTTGGATATTATTGTAATAGAGCTCTACTCAACTGGAGGTTTCCCCCTCGAAGAGGCCCGTGAACATTTCTTTCAGATTCAAAGTGTTATTTATGTTATTATTCTCTTATCATTTCAATGCTATTGTGGTGAATGTTCTGGTTATATTGTTGTTATTCTGCCATTCTAGCATTTTATTTATGTTCTACATACATTTTATATCTGGTATATTACAATATCTGAGCCCATAAAATGCAGATCTGGAACTTGCTTCAGCCTTCAAGAACCTGGCATCAGTTCATACTCAAATATTCATGACTTCATCAATTGTACATGCTCTTTCCTCCTTTATCCCACATGTGTACGCGCTCTGGCTCACTGCAGCCCACGTATGTACGCTCTCTAGCCCACTGCTGCTCGTGTACTCCTTCAGAAACTAGGGTTTCTAAACTTCTAAAACTTTCGTTGTCAAGATCTCAGACTTACGGAAACTTTGATGTGTCCATGAGATCCTCTAGCCACTCTCTCTCTTAGAATAGATCTTCAATATATGATCAAGAGATGATTTATCACAAGAGACCCTTGCCTCTTATTTATACTCTCCAAGTAGCTTCCTTAGAAGCATCTTCTATGCCACTTTGTCCACATAGCCACTTTTTCCACATAGTCACCTATGTCCAACTTTGCCCATTTTTCCACTTGTCCATGTATCCAATAGCCACTTGACCACTTAACCCATTTTCCTCATTTTAGGGTTAACCTTCTTATAACCACTTTCCATAATTAGAAAGTTCTCCATTTACTTTATTATTTAAACAATCCTCCTTGATTTTGTCACTTCACTTTATTATTTAAATAATCCTCCTTCTTTGCAAGCACTTTGACTTCTTTGACCTTTTTGGGCTTCAAGCCAATATATGAGGGTCCTTCAACTTCGTAAGGCCATAACTCACAAACCATGAGGAGTTATGTGATGTTCCACATACCACTAGAAATGGCATGATAAGCATTATACATCTAGGATAGTTTCACTGACAAATTCATTGATATTCATCTCATTATTCCACAATTAAGTATGGGTTCTCTAACCATACTTCTAGGATAACTCAATCGCAAAGCGTCTTCCCGTGATGGCTTCGCCATAAGGGGACCACTTTGGAGTTCATCCATTTGTACTCCTTATCAAGACAATAATGAGTCATCCTTACATCAATCCAACTATGCATTATATATCAATGAAACCACATCAATCCACCTTCATCTATGCATCATATATCAATGACAACTCATTGATCCATCTTCATCTATTCATGACATCATATGACTTATGATTCCACTTGACATCAATCCATTCACATCAAGGATAATACATATTACATCAATATGATATGACAAGACATTGTTCCTTTGACATCAAACCTTTGACATCAATCAATCAATCCTTTGACATCAATGACAACATGATCCAATAGTTTGACTCCCTATAAACTTATTTTCTTTATGTTTTCCTCTAACAATAACTTTGATTGAAGTTGAGTGCATTTGTTATTAGAATTATTACCAAAACTACTCTTGAAGTACCTAAATCTCAACAAGAAAATAATGATTGAAAATGAACATTGCAACAAAATCTCCACATATTCTCTTTGAGCTACATAAAGTAGCAACACAATATTGAATATGGCATAACAATGTAGGAAATGAAGAAATATCCCTACAACATCATTGAATGTTTTAAAAAAAATTAAATCTTTGATTCTCCATTTAGCACTCATTCCATTATAAAAATCAACCAATATTTGTGGTACAACACCATGAATCTTTCATCAACATAATGTAGCATTTTTGGAAATGAATAATGATGAATGAGAGTGTGAAGCATAGTAGTTTTCCTTTTCTTCCTTTTGTGTTATTTTATTTCCTCTATGATTCTCTTATTTTTCACCACTCAAAAGCTCATTTTTTCTTGGGTTTTTTTTCTATAAACCCTACATTTTCCATTACAAGTTTTCTTAGTTTCCCATGAAAACAAGATCATGATCTATATAAATATTTTTTTATCTTTTGTGATTTCTATAGAATGAGTTAAAATTACTATAAGGTAGCATGCAATGGCGATATATATATATATATATCACAAGTTGTGGAAATAAACTATGTTGTAAACATGTGAATTATAATTGGATGACTAGAACATCAAAATTTTAATATTTTCAAAGTATAAGGGTTGGACCTTGAACTATTTTATGTGTGACAACAACATTGGTATCCAACTTTATCTCTCAATTATTTGATTTCTTTATCAAGATGAGTATACAATTTTAAGTTTAAGTATACCTCTAGAATATGGCTATTACCTTCTCCAAGTGTTGACCTATGTCATGAATGATTGATGGTTATTCTCTTTCCCACTTCACTTTAAATGTGTTGACCTATGTCATGAATGATTGATGGTTATTATCTTTCCCACTTCACTTTAAATGTGTATTTAACACAAACGTTTTGGATGATTGAAATCAACAAGCACTTGAATGTTGCTTGTAGTAGGGCATTAAAGAATGTTGCAAGGATGATTGTCCCTTTAAAATATCACAAAAATGTAAGACAAATATTACTTTGAAGGAATTCATTATTCTTTGATCAAACTTGGAATTGTAATATAGTGTTGAAATGAAGATGGGTCATAGTAAGCACCTACTTTGGGGTACCTAGACTAGGAAATCAACAAAATGTGGGACATAAATATAGTGATTGATAGATGTAGTGATCATTATTCTTTGATTAGACTTTGAAATGCAATATAGAGTTGAAATGAAGGTGGTTCATAACAAGCACCTATTGTGGGGTGCCCAGACTAAGAAATCAACAAATTTTGGGACATAACTTTAACGATTGACAAATATAGTGATTTGGAATAACCTAGTGATAAAGGAAAATTTGAATCATAGGTATAAGGGACAAAAAACACTAAAAAGGAACCAGTTGAGGAAGGATCATATGAGCATGAAGAAAAATGAGTATTTGATCATGATGATATAATACCAATTGATACGGACCAAAGATGAAGCAAAGTGAGGAAATATGAGCATAGATCCTCAAATGCCAAGGAAGAAAACATAAGAAACTTACTCAAGGAAACACAACATATTGTTTCATTATCTCTAAGCTTGTAAAGATACTTAAAAGAGAGATTTATACAAAGTATGGATAAACTTTTATAGATAAAAATCTCTCTCATATGAGTGATACCTTATTTTTATTTGAGAAAACAAAGCTCGGGTTTGAAACAAATTTTTGTGTTTATTTGGCACCCACATTCTCACCATGGCTTGAGAGGTTTACACTGGTCACTTACAAATTTTTATTCATCGTGGTTCATCGTGGTTCGCCCAATTACAAATTGCAAGTGTCATCTAGACATAATAATTAAAAATATTTTAAATGTTTAAACTATTAGAGACAAAAGATAACAAGGGCAAAAACCCACCACTCAGCATTCAAGATTTGCAATACAATCCACTAGGAAAAATCTTCAAGTTCTAATAAAATATTCCCTTTCGCATTTTGATGGTTTCATATCTACTTATGTTGATATGAAAGGAGTGTAGAAAGAGGTGACTGATTAAGTTCAATTTATGAAGAAAAGAGTGAGGAATCTTCGAAATAAGGGAATTTCGAATCAATAAGTACTTTTGATGGTTTCATATCTACTTATGTTGATATGAAAGGAGTGTAGAAAGAGGTGAATGATTAAGTTCAATTTATGAAGAAAAGAGTGAGGAATTTTCGAAATAAGGGAATTTTGAATCAATAAGTACTTAGGCAATAGGGGAATTTATTAGCAAAGGATTTTTGAAACATTGAAGGTAATTAATTTTTTGTAAGGAGGGGGTTGTTACAAAATAAAATATTAATGATCCCTATTTGAACATTTTCATGAGGCACATAGTATCTATGTTACTAGAAACAAGTAATGCAAAAACAAAAGGAGAAAAAGTTCAAAATAGAAAATAAAAATTCTTGAATTTTACAATATGATATATTTTAGGGTTATTTTAATATATATGCAAGCAAAATTAAACAATTTAACTAGAAACACTCATCATGAAAAAGTTTTAAAAATAATTCATGTTTCTACAAATTTAAATAGTTTACATATTCATATTCATAAAATTCCCAGGCCATAGCATGATTTGTATTTATCAAATAAATTTTCTTAATGATGCAAATATCAAAATGTTCATTCTCTACCTATTTGATAGGGGTGCCCACTAGTGCCTACCCTTTATGTTTGGGTTGAAAACTCATTGGGTTATCTCTATGTAAGAAGGTTAGCCAAGGTCTTATCAAAGTCATTCCTTTGCCAAACATATGGTCTTCAACATGCTAATGGCCACTTCATTGACAACTCCTTTATCACCATTTTGGAGGATCAAACCTCATAGTTAAATACTATGTTTGTTTAGATACCTTTTTCTATTTCCTCTGGTTTAACATCTAGTGGATTAAAGCATGGTGTTATAAATAGAGTGAGTTTCCAATTCCCAGCTAGTCAGAAGGCCAAGGCTTATCTTGGATCTAATCTAAACAAGTTTTCAAGTTTATGGGATCCATTTTTCCTTTCAAGACTCACATAGATATTTAAAGGAGGTGGTGGTCTAGAGTGTTGAAAAAAAATGATAAGTGGACAACAAATCGCTTTTCCCTAGTGGTCAAATTTCATATATCCACCAAAGTGATCTCCAAGAAAAACTATCAGATATTAGAAAACACTCTTAGGAAATTTATGTGGGACAACAATGTAAGGATAAGGGCTTATACAAAGTTCATTGACATATGTGTTGCACACTAAGAGACTAGGGTGGGCTATATATTATTAAGACCCATATTCAAGTTCATGTTGTATGTGCCAAATGGGTCATTTCAACAATGGATGTAAAGGATGCTTCGAAATTTATATTAAGTAATAGCATCTCATGAGGTGATCCTCTAGTAAATAGACCCTAGCAAGGCCCCTCTCTTCAAGCACTAGTTACTACCCCTACCTTGGTCCAAGTAAAAGGAACATTCATTCTAAAAAGAATTTGGAAGGCATGGAAGCTAATTAATATTTTCATTACCTAGAGAGTCCTATTGCTAATTATTGACTTATATTTCATTTAACATTGCATATGATGGTCCCCTCTCCTAGAGAGTGATCATAAGTCACTTGTTAAAAGAACCTAGTTCTCTACCATTCAATTTCTCCAAAAGGACCTATCATCTCAAAAAATTCCATGCTTAAAAATTGTCCAAGGGACTTGCTCCCATAGCCTGAGCTCAATATAAAGTTTGGGATGGACAACCCTGACAACTTCATCCTCAATAGAACTCAATGAATTATTAATACCTGATGATATTTTTCTCATGTTAGAAATGAAATCCCCTCACACCTAGTGGTGTGGCTAGAAGTGGGATAGGGATAAACCCTTCACCAAATACAAGTCCATGAATGGCTACAAGTGGATTTGTTCCAAGCTAATTATTGATCATCATTTGAACAAAATATGGCACCTCAAATCCAAGAAAAAAACTTTTCCTTTTCACCTATGAACCCTATGGAATCCAATTTTAAAACCTAAGAAATATTTTTTTTCCTGCATTTTAGTCTTGGGAAGTATTCTTGTAGATAGGAGACTTACTTAGTAGGTTGCTCATAATATTTGTTACCCCTTGTAATATCCTAGTTTTGACCCATGAATCATAATGTAATAAATCATGCATTATTATATGATGTGGTTAATGAGATGGGAGTTAAGCCATGTGGGCTAAGTTGTAACGACCATGATTGCATTATAAACATTCCTAGTATGGAGTTCAATGCCAAGGACTGACTAATGAATGCATAAGAGTCCAAGTGGTGGTATAATATTACAATGTAGTGGATGTATTTTTCATGATATGCTCATGTATATGTAAAATCATGTAAAAATAAAAATGTATAATAATATAATATCCACCAAAATGATTTCTTGAGTGAGAAACAAGGGGACTATAATACCACAAGAAGGGAAAAGGAAAGGGGGTTGTTTGTTAATTTGACCTTGTCATTGTCCTATGGAGAACTACCCTTTGTTTTCCATGCTTCATTATAGACTTCACATAAATCTTTGACTTGTGGATGTGAACTAAGCACAATTTTCATACCTATCATATCCTTGGGAAGGGAGAGGAATCTCATGCAAGAAAAGGTCTTACATTGTCTTTTTCAAGAAAATTATATCATCATTGAATTAGACAATCATTCATTGGCATGGAGAGGAGACAAGCTCCCATTTCATGGGGTAGTCATAGTTGTTATCGCTTGAAATGGAATGGGTTTCCCATGTGCTCGTGTCATAAACCAAATGCTTAAAATATCATAATAAACTAGAAGTACACACCATGTACACCAATGTGAGTGTGGATCACAACTCCAAGATAGAAAACAGAGACGAGTTACACAATAAATCCTTAAAGAATAGGAGAACCTCCTCCAAACACCCAAATACATTCATACATCAAAATTCACATGTCCTCCATAATGAATACATGATCTCTATATATACATATTCACACACTACACATGAGGCCCCTTTATTATTAGGTCAACCCTAATACATATACATCTACACATTACATGTACATATAGCCCCATATATGTTCCCCTTGGGATCATATCATACACATTTAACCCCATATATGCTCCCCTTCGATCATAACATAGTACCCACCTTCAAAAATATGTCCTCACAGCTTTGCAATTAAAGGCTTCACATGCAATGAAACCAAGTAATAGTATTTTCTTATGTCCCTTCCTTCTTCATTCCATTGATGATGATAAATACATCCAAAATCAATTCTTTTTAGTATTAATCCTTGGTGGCTTGTTGTTGCATAATTTTATTTCCTTTGATTCCATGTATTGTTGTTATAACTTCTCTAATTTGTACTAGTTGTTGGTCTCTAATAACAGCTTGTTGAAAAGTGGTTTTGTTATGCCTTGTTCCATGAATATTGATAAGTATTCCATATTCTTCCTTTCTAATGTTGATTTCGATCTTCTTTTATTCCTTGAAATATTTCTTGGTAATGAGGGTGTCGATATGGTTTGACATTTGATGGTTTTACTTCACTCTGCACATTCATTTCATCTATCTTCTTTTTGGAGACAATGGCATCCTTTGTCCTCTTTGCTTGGTCTTTTATTACTCTAGCCTTGGAGATAATACCATCATATTTGGCATGTACATCCTCTAGATTAAGTTCAAATTCTTCAAGTATCTTCTAGTTAACTTCTTGAATCTTGTTTTGTTTCTCCTTTGGAAGCTCCAATATCACCCCATTTATCAAATTTCAACATCCTTCTCCAATTTTGGATTGCATTTTCGATTTTACCTCATCAGTATTTACGGATTCCTCAACCTTACTGCAAATTTCCTCTTCAATTATTTTGGTAGATTCTTCATCCAAGATCATTGTTTATTCTTTATTTTGATCATTCTATTTATCTTATTTCCATATCTTAATCACATCCAGTATTTTTTTATTATAGTTTCTTAATCTACCTATTTCTTCATGTTTCTTTTTCAATTCTTCCTTTGACTCATCATTTTCTCACTATTCTTTGCTAGTATTTCCCTGTTTTAATTTTCAAACTTCCTTAATGAGTGCTTCATTAAGGTCTCATATATTAGAGAGATCATCATCCTTATTCTTGATCTCTTCCTTTGCTTCTTTTAACTCATCTTGAATTTTATGCATCTCCTTCATTTTTTTAATCCTTGCTCCATTTATTTGAAAATAGTTTTTCAAATGCTTCCCATGTGTAGTTGCATCTAATATCCTTGTCAATACTCATCCACCACTTTTGAGATTCGCCAAAAAAAAAAGTTGTTAAATGAGTCCTATCATGTTCCTTTACCAACCTCAACCATTCCATAGGACTGAATTCATATTTGTCTTCATCTCCTGTAAATTGAGATATTTCCATTGATTCTTAGTCAAGGTCTAACCCCAACCCTAAACTTACAACCTTGGTATATTAAGGATAATGATCTAAAGTATTTATAATAAAAAATTTCATATATTATTCTATTTTTTCTCTTTACAATGGCTTTTGATTCACCTCAATCGGACATCCCAATAAAAAGTTATGATAGTTTTAAGTGAACATACATTTTAAACCCTAATTTGGAGTTTGTCCTTTTGGTCGACCTTCCTTCTAATGTATCTCAGAAATATCATCCCTTATGAGTTTGAAATTCCGGTCTATAGTACTCTAATATGCCTTCTCTACAATTCCTAAGTTCTTACCAAAATTTGATGTTCCAAATGAAAGTTATGATCACTTTCCCAAACCTTGCTGATTTTTTGCCTTTTCTGGAGAGCGCACTTGTACAGAATTCCACATGTCCAATATTTAATAAATGATTCTGAAATTTGTACCAGACATACTATGAACTTTCCTCTTCTAAATGAAAATAGTGGCACTAAATTTGGATCATCACTGAAGAATATATGACTATTTTACCCAAAACAGTTGTTTGAGACTAGTTATAGGACTAATCAAATAACCCTACATGTGACAGACTATATCTTAGAAATTAAAATGATCCAAAATATGAAATTTTACCAGGTGACACTCGCTATATTTTCTCATTATTCGTTAAATTTCACATTCTGAAACATTATTAAGAAAAAAATTATAGCGAAATTCCCAAAATGACTCGTTTGAGATTGATTTCAGGGATAGTAAGAGCCCTAACTTCCACAAACTATATATTTGAATGTATAACAAACAAACAAAAACCTGAAATTTTTACCTCTTGTACATTGATATGTATTTTAAGTAACATTGAATTCTCACTATATGAAGCATCCCAGAAAAAAGGTTATAGTGAAAATTCCAAGATGACTCGCTTGAAGAAGCAAACCCTAGGATCGATGCTCTGATACCAAATGTTATTAACTAGATGCCTAAAATATCATAATAAACCAGAAGTACACACCATGTAAACCAATGTGAGCATGAAGAAAAACTCCAAAATAGTTAATAGATATGAGTTACAGAATAACTCCTTAAATAATAGGAGAACCTCCTCCAAATACCCAAATACAGTTATACATCACAATTCACATGTCCTCCATAATGAATACATGATCTCTATATATACATATCCACACACTAAAAATGAGGCCCCTTTACTATTAGTCATACCTTAATACATATACATTTACACATTACATGTACATTTAGCCCCATATATTCCCCCCTTGGGGTCATATCATATACATTTAACCCCATATATGCCCCCCTTGGTTCATAACATAGTACCCTCCTTCAAAGATTTGCAATTAAAGGCTTCACATGTGATGAAACCAAGTCATATGATCTTCTTATGTCCCTTCCTTCTTCATTCCATTAATGATTATACATCCATCCAAAATCAATTCTTTTGAGTATTAATCCTTGGTGGCTAGTTGTTGCATTATTTTATTTCCTTTGATTCCATGTATTGTTGTTGTAACATCTCCAATTTGTAGTGGTTGTTGGTATTTGATAATAGCTTGTTGAAGAGTGGTTTTTTAATTCCTTGTTCCATGAATATTGATAAGTATTCCATCTTCTTCCTTGATAATGTTGATTTTGATCTTATTGTCTTCCTTGAAATCTTTCTTTGTAATGATGGTGTGGATATGGTTTCACATTTAATAGATTTTCTTCACTCTGCACATGCATTTCATATATCTTTTTTTCAAAGACAATGGAATCCTCTATCCTCTTTGCTTGGTCTTTGATTACTCTAACCTTGGAGATAATACCATCATATTTTGAATGTACATTCTCTAGATGAAGTTCAACTTCTTCAAGTATCTTATGGTGATCTTCTTTAATCATATCTTCTTTCTCCTTTTGAAGTTGGAATGTCACCCCATTTATCAAATTTTGACATCATTCTTCAATTTTGGATTGCATTTCCAATTTTACCTCATCATCATTTAGGGATTCCTCGACCTTCTTGCAAATTTCCTATTCAATTGTTTTGGTATATTATTCCTCCAAGATCTGTGTTTCTTCTTGATTTTGATAATTCTTCTTCTCTTCTTTCAATCTCTTAACCTCATCCAGTAGTTTTTTATTATGGTTTCTTAATATACCTATTTCTTCATCTTTCTTTTTCAATTCTTCCTTCGACTCATCCTTTTCCAACTTTCCTTTGCTAGTCTTTCCCTATTTTAATTTTTGAACTTCCTTAATGAGTGCTTCATTAAGGTCTCGTATCTTAGATAGCTCATCACCCTTATTCTGGATCTCTCCCTTTGCTTCTTTTAACTCATCTTGAATTTTATGCATCTCCTCCATTTTTGTATCCTTGATCCATTTATTTGAGAAGAGTTTGTTAAATGCTTCCCATGTGTAGTTCCATCTAGTATCCTTGTAAATACTCATCCACCACTTCCGAGCTTCACCAAAAAAAAAATTGTAGAAGGAGTCCTATCATATTCCTTTACCAACCTAAACCATTCCATAGGATTGATTTCATATTTATCTTAATCTTCTGTAAATTGAGATGTTTCCATTGATTCTTAATTGAGCAATTTCTTTTTCAAACTTGGAAAGTTCCAAATAATCTTCAATTGTTAATTGTGAAGACCGAACAAGTTTCCAATTAGCTTCATTTTTCTAGTTCTTCATCATGAAAGTCTAACGGGGATAGTTTCACTTTGAAAAAAAAWAATAATAATAATAATAAACACTAAAAAGAAAATACTTATTCCAAGATTCTCACTAAATATCCCTATGTCTTAGCTTCGTTCATCACTTCATGAAATCTAAAAAAAATCTCATATGCCCAAGATATGTCATTTTTTCTCCCACATTTTGCTTCTCCATACTTAGCCATTTTTCTATTTTTCTTATTCTCCAATCTCCACTTTTCCATTTTCTTTATTCTCCACTCTCCACACTTTATAATTATCAATTTTTCCTTCTTTCCACTCTACTATCCTTCCTCACTACTCTCTAGACTTGGACACTTTTACAATCCTCCACATTATTTCCATATTTAACTATTTCAACATTTAACCATTTCCATACTTATCCCATTTCCATTTTCATAATACCCACCACTTAGTCATTTTCATAATTCATTTCCATCTTCATTTTCATAATTCATTTCATTTTCCATGTCTAGTTATTCATTGTCATTATTATTTTCATAATTTGATTCCATTTTCCATTTTCCATTTACCATTTTACTTTTTGTATTTCCTTTTTCCATTGTCGTAGTCTAAATTTTCTATGAAATGACTATTTTCTAGCGATATTTTTCGGGGACATTTTCCCGAAATCCTGCGATAAATTGTTAGATTCGCATATTTGAGTGATTATTTCTGTATAATTGAAGTGCCCCAAGGTTTTTTCAGCATGTTGAATCCATTTATGCATTCAGAAATGGATTTTAAAGAACAAAAAATAGTGATTTCGTGCAAATTTATATCATTGGATTCCAGCGAAAAAATTCATTTCGTAGAATAGCTAGACAACGCCTTTTCTATTTCCTTTTTCCATTTTTAATTTTTCATATTCCATTTTCCTATTTCATATTCCATTTTCATTTCCTTATTTTCACATAACTCCGTGACTTACCTCCCCAACACTTAGTCATTTTTCATGACTTATCGTGTTTTACTACTTTTTACACTTAGTCATTTTGTTTGTGATGTGGGAGACCAACATGTTCGAAACCTACATTTCCCCATGTCAAGTGTCCCACAAACCCGTGACCATCAATTTGCACCTCTATCTTCCATGTTACCCAAATTGCATGAGTCTTATACTTAGTTTATTTTGACTTATGAATATGTATGTGTGAGACCATACCCTCATTTCCACCTTCTACTCCCGCATGACTCCACTCCTGGATGACTTCAAATAAACATGAATTATCTTATTTTTACTCAGTTTTACACTTAGTCTATTTTTCAATTGCAGATGTGGGAGTCCTCCCCTTCCACAATTTTCATCTCATAATGTCTTGTGTCCCACACCTGCAATCTCGCCTTCACCATAATGCACTTTCCATTTATCTTTTTGCACCTCATACTTAGTCATTTTATTGAGTTTGCATTCTCATAAATCAACAAGAACTTCATTTATTTTTTTAATATTATTTCCTATCATAAGTTTCTTCCCCTTTTCTGTGGACCTACCATATTGGGACACATGGTAGTGACATGGACCTATCCCTGGGTGACACATGGTAGTGACATGGACCTATCCTTGAATGACATGTGGAAGTGAGGTGGACCTATCATGTGTGGACACATGGTAGTGAGGTGGACCTACCACTAGGTGACACATGGACGTGACATGTCAGGCATTCACAGGTTGGCCTGGCAGTGACTTGGCGATGATTGGACGAACAAACTATTACCAAGGCGTGATTTTTTCTAAGGCATGATAAGTACACTAAGGATTCCATAAGATCCTTTATTTCACACATGAATGATAAGGAAAGTGTTTTCATTATAAACACAAATTATTTCCCTTCCCAAATGAATGTGGGACTAAAAAGTCAAATTCAAATGAAGGGACAAGATTCCCCCATGAACCAGATTGATAGTGGTTGAGTGACCATCTTCCAGGGCTCATATATTTTGATCTGGATTTTTTTTGGGGGGAAATGACGCAGACCCCCAACCCTCTTTTGTCCCTCGGGTCAAAGTCCACTACAGGATCGTTCTAATTCCTGCCCTTGAGTCGGATTGACTCTTTGATTCCTCTTCAGGGAATCCCACACACATAAAATGGTGCTTCTCCATGGGTCCTTATGAATTGAGCCCACACGATCAAACATGAAGTATCAAATCCCAATCTCCCCCTGACCAAACAATGTGGTCGTATTTCTCGTGATATCGAAACTTTGGAGTTCGCGACTTCACGATTTCTCCTTCCAAGTCTCTCAACTCTTCATATTCTGAATTCACGATAATCGAAGTGCCAAGATATTGAACTCCTCGTTACTCCCTATCGCAACTCATGACTTTGGGACTTTTAGGAAAAAAGTCTTAACTCTCTAACTGTCGAAACCCGAAATGTCGATCCATCGAAACAGTTGACGACATCCTTTCCCCGTACTTATATCGCGTCTCACAATTTTGGGAATCTCGGAATAGATATCTCGAGCTCCTATCCTCTGAAATGCCGAAATGGTGAATTCTGACTCATTATTAATACTGGCCCCACAACGAAACTTCTTTCCCTGCCGAGACTTCGCACTTCGCGATTTCGCGAATCTTGGTGCAAGGTTTTCAGTCCTTCAACTCGCGAATCCCCGAAGTGAGAATTCACGAGCGATCCAACGACTCATGTCGACTTGGATCCTACGGTCCAATCTCTCCTAAGATTTCACTTGAAGAATACTTTATGTAACTTCCCTGCTCCTCTGCAAGATCTGACGACTCTCGGAATTTCGTGAATTCTCCACGGAGAATTTCGACCATCCAATTCCTCCTTGACAACTCCTACGAAATGAACAAGGTATTCCTTCACGGAACTTGTCCACCTGCAAAACAACTTTGCTACGCCTCCTTCCAACACTCCAAGGCACTAGCCCTCTTGAGCCTTTCTTCGATAACTTCGAAGACTTTATCCCTCCTGAGCTTGCTTGAAATTCCTCAAGTACTATGGGGATAACTCCTGCGCGCACTCCTTGCAGCACTTCTTCAAATACACTCTAGTATTTGAACATCTTCGACTCTGTGCACTTCTTGCGACAACAGTCTTTCAACAATCTCCTCAGGTTGTAATATTTGAGACTCTACTTGGCCTACACACACCTTGCACGGCTCTTGTGCTTAACTTGCACTTCCGCGAGAATGAGAATAACGTTATCTCTTCTGAGATTTCAGAGATGAAACTCTGAACCCTTGTCAGCGCACTCCTTGCAAACAACTTCACTGCACTCCTTGCAAGAATTCTTGCTCAGATAGAGAAACAATTGAAACTCATTCCTTACTCTTCCTCTCTCAGATTCCAAACATTCAACAAGAAATCATACATACATAGCATAAACAACAAATGCATGATAGAAAGAGTAAAACAACACTAAGCATAAAATTCAATATGCATACACAGAAAGTATTAGAACACCATGAGTCTGAGTCAAAACTTCATATATTAATCTCAGAACTTCTATACACGGCCTCTTCTACACAACTCTTTGCTTCTTCTCCTCTATGCTCTATGCTCAATTGGCAATGTTCATTGTTACAAATGATACAAGATGAGGGTGTCTATAGTCAATTTTCCCTCCTACGCTCTAAACTATCTAATCTGCATTTAAATCTACCTATTCACATTAATTATGTATTAATGCCTTCACCTAATACAGATGAGATCGGATCGCTCAAGATTTGTTTACAATATCTAAGTGCTTCCTCTTAACTATTACATTAATGTTTCAAAATATTTCAAAAAAAATGTGCGTTGGTGCTTTCCAGCTGTCTTCTGTCCTTGCGCTTGCTTGCTTCTTGCGATTTTTGCGATGCTCCTGCATCATACTCCCTCGCTTGAAAATTTTCAAGGGCTCCTATCCATGAGCTCTCGCACGGTCTATCCATTCTTTTGAATCTCTGCTTCATTCTCCCAGCTGGCATCTTCAACTGGATGTCCCTTCCACTTGACCAAGTATTCAAAATATTCATTTTGCCTGGTCCTCTTACTAATTCCTTTGTCAAGTATGCTTTCCATTTGTGGTTTCTCTACAACTGGCATCTGTTTAGCCCACTGAACCTCTAGTTGTTCACTGTCTTCTCCTGCTTCTCCATCTTTATATGGGTACAAATCTAAGATATTGAATATCGGAGAAATTTTGATCCCCTTGGGTAATTCAATCTCATATGCATTCACCCCAAATTTCTTTATGATCTTGCACGACCCAATTTTCTTCATTTTCAATTTATTATATGTCCCCCTTGGGAACCTTTCCTTTCTCAAGTGTGCAAGGATCAAATCACCAACTTTGAACTGAAGTTCTCTCCTATGTTGATCTGCTCTTCGCTTATACTCTTAGCTCGAGTTTTGCAATCGCTCCTTAACTTTGTTATGAAGTTCCTTCATTGCTTCTGCAAAATCCTCTGCACTAGCACTCCTAGTTGTGTTCTGTTCTGAATCCCTCAATTCAGAAACTCCTCTTGGTTGCATGCCATAAACAATTTGAAATGGACTCTGCCCCGTGCTTCTGTTGATTGAATCATTATATGAAAATTCCGCCTGCGGTAGAATATTGTCCCACTGACTGTGATGTTTTGTCACCAAACTCCTCAGCAAGTCTCCCAAACTTTTGTTCACAACTTCTGTCTGTCCATCCATCTGAGGATGATAATTTGAACTGAACGACAAGTTCATTCCCAGCTTTTTCCATAAGGTTCTCCAGAAGTGTCCCATGAACTTGGTGTCTCGATCCGAAACTATGCTCCTTGGTAAGTCATGAAGTCGAATGACTTCTTTGAAAAATAGATTCGTAATGTGAGTTGCATAACTAGTTTTCTGACACAGTATAAAATGTGCCATCTTAGAAAATATGTCCACCACTACAAAGATTGAGTTGAACCCTTTTTTTGTTCTCGGCAGCCCCAATATGAATTCCATGCTTACTGCATCCCACGGCCTCTCTGGTATGGGTAACGGTTGATATAAGCTTGCATTCTACCTCTTTCCTTTTGAATGTTGACAAATTCTACATCTGTCCATGAATCTTTTGACGTCTGTTCTCATTCCTGGACAAAAATATGACTCATTTAACTTTGAGAACATCTTGTCATGACCGAAATGCCCGGCCAATCCTCCACTGTGTTTCTCCTTCAACAGATTCTCCCTTATGGAGCATTTTGGAATACAAAGTTGATTACCCTTAAACAGTAATCTTTCCTGGATCATGTATTATGTCCATTGACTTTTGTCCTTGAGAATTGGATTCTCAGCTGCTTCATACACCTCTTTGAAGTCTGGATCATCTCTGTACATGTTCCTGAGATCATCAAAACCCAACGTTTTGACTCTGAACCCCTGCATAAGCAAACACTTCCTGTTCAAAGCATCAGCAACCTTGTTAGCAGTTCCAGAAATATGTTTAATTACAAAAGTAAAATTTTGCATATATTCGACCCATTTAACATGTCTTTGATTCAACTTCTCCTGTTGAGTCACAAATTGCAAAGCATGATTGTCGCTATATAAGACAAACTCCTTAGGAATCAAATAGTGTCTCCATTTCTTCAATGCCTGAATAATAGCATAGAACTCCTTGTCATACGTGGAGTATTTTATTTTAGCCTCGTTCAGCTTCTTGCTGAAGAATGTTATCGGTCTGTCTTCTTGGCTCAAGACTACCCCTATTGCAAATCCACTTGCATCACATTTTACTTGAAATGTCTTTTTGAAATCTGGTAACACCAAAATTGGTTGTTCCGTGATTTTCCTTTTCAACAAATTGAAGCTTTTCTCGGCCTCTTCTGTCCAGTGAAAAGATTTATGTCTTTTCTTCACTGTGCCCATCATCGATGCACTAATTCCACTGAAATTCTTGATGAACTTCCTGTAGAAACTAGCCAATCCATGAAAACTTTCAACTTCAAAGATACTCTTTGGCGATGGCCAATTCTTAATCACCTCCAATTTATCTAGATCCATTCTCAACTTATCTGTAGAAATAACAAAACCCAAATAAATGAGCTCCATCTTCATGAATGAGGATTTATTCATATTTATCAGCAGCTTCTCTTGCTGTAGCCTATGCATCACTGTAGCCAAATCTTTCAGATGCTCTGCCTCTTTTTTACTGAAAATCAGTATGTCATCAAGATACACATTGACAAATTTTTCGATGAAATCCTTCAGGACTTTATTCATCAATCTTATAAAGGTACTTGGAGCGTTTGTTAAGCCAAATGGCATAACAAGCCATTCATACAACTCTTCATTGGTCTTGAATGTTGTCTTCCATTCATCACCTTCTCTCATACGAATCTGATGATATCCACTTTTCAAATCAACCTTCGAAAAAAAATTCGCTCCACTCAAGCAATCCATCAAATCGTCCATCCTTGGCAATGGAAATATGTACCTGATGGTAATCTTGTTAATTGCCCTTGAGTCTGTACACATCCTCCAGCCTCCATCTTTCTTTGGACTGAGTACTGTCGGAACGGCACATGGACTCAAGCTTTCTCTAATCAACCCTTTGTCCATTAAATCCTGGACCTGTCTTTTGACCTCTTCATTCTCCTGCAGCGTCAATCTGTATGCTGCTTTGTTTGGTAAACTAGCTCCAGGTATAAGATCAATGTGATGACTTATACTTCTAATCGGTGGCAATGAATGAGGTAGTTCATCCACTACTATATCAGCAAATTCCTCCAGTAGCTGCTGGATTTCCTTTGGTAAATCATCCACTCTTGTGCTAGTCAAAACAATTCTAGGTTTCCTGACCACGATGAATTGTGGATCTTCCTTCTTCTTAACTTCCTTAAGAAGTTCCTTCCCACTCATGAGAAGTACAGTGTTGCTTACTTCAGGTTTTGCCTCTTTGTCCTTAATCGGCAACAACATGTGAGTTCTCCCATTCTTCTCTAGGGTGTATGTGTTCTTCCTCCCATCATGAACCACATTCCTGTCATTTTTCCACGGTCTACCCAGCAATAGATGACAAACATCCATGGCAATGACATCACACAATATATTATCATTATATCCTCCTATTTTAAATTCAACTAAACATTGTTTAGTGACATGTACCTGATGTCCTTTTTGTAGCCACGAAACCCTGTATGGACTTAGGTGTTCAATATTCTCCAGCTCCATCTTTTCTACCATCTCTGTAGAAATGATATTGTTTGTGCTACCACTTTCCACGATGACCTTGCATACCCTGTCCTTGGTCTTGCAAGCAGTCCGGAAAAGACTGTTCCTTTGCACTGGATTCTCCTCCTCTTTTTCTGGCGTTAAGAGAACCTTCCTCATCACCGGTGATCTTCCGCCTTCAACATCCCCTGCCTCAACATTCTGCCTTTGTGCTTCAGCAATGTGAGTTTCACCACCTTCTTTCTTCGTATCTGTGCATTCATAAGATTTGTGTCCATTCTTTCCACATGTGAAGCATTTTATCACTCCCCCTCTGCCTCTTCCTCTTCCTCTAGTGCGAGGAAAAGTGTTGTTATCAGCATATTGTCCTCTTTGTTCAGTATATTTCCCTCTATGTGAGCTTCCACCTCTCTCAGTTTGAGGTTGAGGTTTCTTCCACTCTTCCTTAGGCTTCTGATTCCTATCTTGGACAATTGTTTTGCCTCTGGGCTAACTTCTGCCTCGGCCTCTTTAGCTTTTCTTTCGGCTCAGCTTCTCTTCAGTCTTCAGAGCCATTTGATAAGAATCTTCGATGGTCTGAATGATCATCATTCTCATCTCATCCTGAATGGCATATCTCAGACCATTCATGTACCTGGCAACCTTCTCATCATCACTTTCGCGATGACCTGCCCTAATGTTCATCTTGTAGAACTCTTCAGTGTACTCCTTCACCGACATCAGCTTCTGTCTCAAATTCTGCATCCTTTGAAACAGAGTGACTTGATAATCCTTGGGTATGAATTTTGCCTTCATCTTCGCGATCATTCTATCCCAACTCTTGATTTTTTGCTTGCCCTTGCAGCGCCTATCAGCTTGTAGTTCATCCCACCACAATGTTGCATGTCCTTTAAGTCTTGTGACATCATTTTTGACCTTTTTGTCTTCCTCGACATATTCATAGTCAAAATACGTGTCCAGAGCTCTAATCCATTCTAGAAGCTCTTCAACATCCAAGTTTCCTTCATATACTGGAATGTCCATTTTTTCCTTGGCACTCATTCTTGCAACCACCCTAATCAGACGTTCATTTACTACATCCTCTACTGCAACTTCTTCTCCTTCATGTTTAGCCTAATTTTCACTTTCAGATTCACTGACATCTCCAACACAGGTTGTGCGCCTCTATTTTATTTCCACGTCCATGAGTCTAGCGCGTATGTTATGCATCTCTCATTCCATGGCTGGATTTGGCACCTGCCTACCCCTTTCTTCTGGCATTTCCCTCTCCTCTGGCGGATCAGGTGTTTGCCTATCTCTTCTTCTCGGCGGCATGGTAAATCTTCCTTTTCCCTGCTACAGAAAGCAAGAAATATTTCTATGCTCTGATACCAACTTGACGTAGACCCCCAACCCTCTTTCGGCCCTTGGGTCAAAGTCCGCTATAGGATCATTCTAATTCCTGCCCTTGAGTCAGATTGACTCTTCGATTCCTCTTCGAGGAATCCCACACACATAAAATGGTTCTTCTCCATAGGTCCTTATGAATTGAACCCACGTGATCAAACATGAAGCATCAAATCCCAATCTCCCCCTGACCAAACAATGTGGTCGTATTTCTCGCGATATCGAAACTTCAGAGTTCGCGACTTCACGATTTCTCCTTCCAAGTCTCTCAACTCTTCGTCTTCCGAATTCACGATAACCGAAGTGCCAAGATCCCGAACTCCTCGTTACTCCCTATCGCAACTCGTGACTTTGGGACTTTCGGGACAAAAGTCTCGACTCTCCAACTGCCGAAACCCGAAATGTCGATCCACCGAAATAGTTGACAACGTCCTTTCCCCGTACTTATATCGCGTCTCATGATTTCGGGAATTATGAAACAGATATCTCAAGCTCCTATCCTCTGAAATGTTGAAATGGTGAATTATGACTCGTTATTAATACTAGCCCCACAACATAACTTCTCTCCCTGTCGGGACTTCGCACTTCACGATTTCGTGAATCTTGGTGCAAGGTTTTCGGTCCTTCAACTCGGGAATCCCCGAAGTGAGAATTCACGAGTGATCCAATGACTCCTGTCGACTTGGATCCTACAGTCCAATCTCTCATGATCTTTCACTTGAAGAATACTTGCCGTAACTTCCCTGCTCCTCTGGAAGATCTGATGGCTCTCAGAATTTCGTGAATTCTCCACGGAGAATTACGACTGTCCAATTCCTCCTTGACAACTCCTATGAAATGAACAATGTATTCCTTCATGGAACTTGTCCACCTGCAAAACAACTTTGCTACGCCTCCTTCCAACACTCCAAGGCACTATCCCTCTTGAGCCTTTCTTCGATAACTTTGAAGACTCTATCCCTCCTGAGATTGCTTGAAATTCCTCAAGTACTCTGGGGATAACTCATGTGTGCACTCCTTGCGGCACTTCTTCAAATACGCTCTAGTATTTGAACCTCTTTGACTCTGTGCACTTCTTGTGACAGCAGTCTTTCAACAATATCCTCAGGTTGTAAGCTCTGAGACTCTACTCGGCCTGTGCACACCTTGCATGGCTCCTGTGCTTAACTTGCACTTCCGCGAGAATGAGAATAACGTTATCTCTTCTGAGCTTTCAGAGATGAAACTCTGAACCCTTGTCAGCACACTCCTTCCAGACAACTTCACTGCACTCCTTGCAGGAATTCTTGCTTAGATAGAGAAACAATTGAAACTCATTCCTTACTCTTCCTCTCTCAGATTCCAAACATTCAACAAGAAATCATACATACATAGCATAAGCATCAAATGCATGACAGAAAGAGTAAAACAACACTAAGCATAACATTCAACATGCATACACAGAAAGTATTAGAACACCATGAGTCTGAGTCAAAACTTCATATATTAATCTCAGAACTTCTATACACGGCCTCTTCTACACAACTCTATGCTTCTTCTCCTCTATGCTCTATGCTCAATTGACAATGTTCATCGTTACAAATGATACAAGATGAGGGTGTCTATAGTCGGTTTTCCCTCCTACGCTCTAAACTGTCTAATCTGCATTTAAATCTAGCTATTCACATTAATTATATATTAATGCCTTCACCTACTACAGATGAGAGCGGATCGCTCAAGATCTGTTTACAATATCTAAGTGCTTCCTCTTAACTATTACATTAATGTTTCAAAATATTTCAAAAAAAATGTGTGTTGGTGCTTTCCAGCTGTCTTTCGTCCTTGTGCTTGCTTGCTGCTTGCGATGTTTGTGATGCTCCTGCATCAGAAAACGAGACCTCATTGGAAAGATAATTTGACAAGGAAAACATAGGGATAGTTTTCAATGGCTAAATTTATCCATAATATTTCTATAAATTAAAAGAAAATACATCTCTCTTTTCATGACTTCCTGGGAAATCAATTTGGAACCTCGACTTCCCAAGGCTATAAGTTGAGATCCAGACCTCCAAAATTCGCTCAAGATGGCTCATTGGAAAGAAATAATAATGAATATTATTTCTATAATTGTTTCCATGGCTAAGAAGTGACTTATAGTGCTCAGAAAATTAAAATACAATCGATGTTTTTCAAGCAGACAGCTTCAATTTTTAGAAATAAAAGTTTATTAAATATCTTTTATAAAAGGGGTGAAGTGGGTCCTACTTGGAGGCATGAATTTCAATTACCTATTTCGCTAATGAGTGTTTAATAAATAATTTATTTAAAGGATCTATTCTTTATTCCAAAAAGAAGAAGCATGTGGGAAACTTCAAAAAGAACAAAAACCCTAACTACTAGGGAAAAGCATTTTCAAAGAAGCATTCAGAACAGATTTAAAAGGGGGATAACACCATCAAAGAAAGGGTTAGATAATTATAATATAATTGTTTATCCTTTAGTATACAATCGAATTTCTCATCTGCAAATATATATATCTCCATCTTCTTACGTTTTCTTCTACTACTCGATTTATCTCAAGGCTTTGTGTTAGTATGTCTGATACTAAGCATAAGGATGAGTTTTTGAGTGTTTTTCTTTTATTCTTCTAGGCCTCTTCCTAAAAAATCAACAGGAGTGTTTTACAACCGTATATATGACTGATAATGTAACCATAGTTGTCTAATACATTCATGCAGGTTTATTTTTTGCATTTGGAAGGATTTATTTTTTAGAATTAGTCAATCAGTTTACTGAAATGCTTTGTAATGTGACATATATTTTATGTATTGAACTCTGCAGAGAACTATTTCAGGGGTATAAATTTAATGATTTCTCATATTTTTAGATTTTTTAGTACGATATCTTTGGAGTGTGCTCATCATATTTTTTTTCAGTTTTAAATGGCATACTCATTTAAAGTTCTCTGAAGTGATCAACCCCACTTCACTCCTCTTTTCTTGTGAGAAAATATGTCTGTATCTTTTTCTTGCATAGGTTTCAGAGGGATGTTATAATGAAGTTGAGCACATATTTATTTTTGTATTGAAGCCTCTTTTTTTTTATTGTTAATAAGTTGCTTGGTCCATTTCCAAGAAAATTCCATGCTCAAGGAGAAATATGGTTATCAAGAACCATTTTATATAAAAAAAAAAAACTAAAGAAACAAAGGATTGGGTTTGTTGTTTAGCATTTTCCCATTTGACAGTCCAATCCAAGAACAATAGCTATATATTTCAGACAAACATAGAGGATTACCACCTCTTTAAAAATTCAAGGGGATTGTATCATCATGATGTTATATTAAAGACCGCAAAACAATCTTTTAGATCGACAAGGTATAACCCCAACCCTCAACTCACAACCTCGGTATATTAATGATAATGATATCAATAGTTATAATAAATTTCCCCATATAATATTATATGTTTTCTATTTCTAATGGCTTTTGATTAACCTCAATCAGAAATCCCAATCAAAAGTTATGATAGTTTTAAGTGAACATACCTTTGAAAACCCTAATTTGGAGTTTGTCCTTCTGACTGACCTTCCTTCTGATGTATTTCTAAAATTTTGGTGCTTCTAAGTTTGAAATTTCAGTATGTAGTACTCTAATATGTCTTCTCTTCAATTCCATAGGTTTGACCAAAATTTTATGTGCCAAATGAAATTTATGGTAACTTTCCCAAACCTTGCTAATTATTGGCCTTTTCTGGAGAGTGAACTTGTACAGAATGCCATGTGTCCAATATTTAATAACTAGTTCTGAAATTTGTACTAGAAATACTATGAACTATCCTCTTTCAAATGCAATGGGTGGCACTAAATTTGGATCCTCACTGAAGAAGATATGACTTTTACCCAAAACACTTTTTTGAGACTAGTTATAGGACTAGCCAAATAACCCTACTTGCCACATACTAAATCTTAGAAATTAAAAAGGTCCAAAATCTGAATTTTTTACCAAGTAGCATTCACTATATTTTCGTAGTATTCTACACATTTAAAATTCTGAAACATCACTAAGAAAAAGTTATAGTGAAATTCCCAAAATGACTCGTTTGAGATTGATTTCAGGGATAGTAAAAATCCCTAACTTCCATCGGTTATATCTCTGAATGTATAATGACCTAGAACCTGAAATTTTTACCAGGAGTACCTTGATATGTATTTTAAGTAACCTCCAAATTTCACTATCTGAAGCATCCTAGAAAAAAAAAATTATATCGAAAATTCCAATATGACTCGCTTGAAGAAGCAAACCCTACGATCAATGCTCTGAGACCAAATGTTAGCTTAAAATATTAGAATAAATTAGAAGTACACACCATGTACACCAATGTGAGTGTAGAGAACAAATCCAAGATAGATAACATAGATGAGTTACACAATAACTCCTTAAAGAATAGGATAGCATCCTCCAAATACCCAAATACAATCATACATCATAATCCACATGTCCACCATAATGAATACATGATCTCCATATATACCTATTCACACGGTACACATGAGGCCTCTTTACTATTAGGTTGACCCTAATGCATATACATTTACAAGTTGCATGTACATTTAGCCCCATATATTCCCCCCTTGGGGTCATATCATATACATTTAACCCCAAATATGCCCCCCTTGGGTCATAACATCTTGTGCTTGGTAAGATCTCATAGAAGTTGGTGAATCTTGTTGTTGAGAATGTGGAGGAAAATGGGATGGTTGGAGAGAAATACCATGCTTGGAATGTCCACAATCATTGAGGAAAAATTTTTATAACTGCAACCTTATTTTTTTATTCATTGATTGTTAAAGGCAAAGTGTTTTCTATCCTAGGTTGTTACTAGAAAGCAGACAATATATTGGACTCTTTTTTCACACACTAGAGAGCACTATGAGGAACTATTGAGTAGATAAAGAGGGGATATTTCTTTTGTTGTGTGGGGCAGTGGAAGAGATTTACATGGCTAATATGAATGTTAAAAGAAGGCATGAAGAGATCTATATTGAACAAGCGGCGTGTCATGAGAGTAATGGGTTATTAAGAGAGTTCAGATCCATATAGGAAATTCATTCTCCCTTGTTGTATCATGATTTGGCTTGGGGGTGGAATTCATAATTGATTCCTATGTCTAGGTGGAAAATCACTCCTCTACAACCAATTTGGTAGACATGGATTTTTATTTGCAAAAAAGTATTCATGGTTGTCTTCTTTGTGGACTATTTTTCTATTTTTTTAATGTGTTGAATTTAATGGGAATGAAAAAAATCATAATAAATTGTTGGAAATTGGGTTGTCATTGATGTCAAATATAGGGGGAGACTATGTCTCTATGAGTTGATATGATTCTACATATTTAATTGTCATTAATGTAACGGTTGATGTGTTATGTTGATGAGTGACTCCCTTAGAAAATGAAGGTAGGTAGATTGTGAACAATCAATTCAGAAGCTAGAAAAATGACCCTACAAATGACAGGTCCAAGGATCGAACCAGAACCAGTAACACAAATCCATGGACAGACAAAGGAAGCATCTAGAGTGTTAATGAATATCTACCCTATATGAATGAAGGAAAGAGGAATGAAACAACATTGAATCAATCAAGGAACGATATTTGACAGGGGGAGACTCTGAATTGAACCAGACAAACAAAGGAAGCATCTAGAATACGAATTAGACAAAACAGACGAAGAAGAGAGAAGAAAGTTTTTGAGATGAAAGAATCTTGTGCAAGACGTGTAAATGTCTCTATGTGAACAAGATAAATGTGAATGGGAGTCGAAGGATAATGATTCTAGAAGAAGATTTTTTGTGACTACATCAATGAGCGATCACAGTCCAAGAGCACAGAGGAAGTATTGACATGTATTGATTATGGAAAAGGAGGTTTCGGATCCAGTTAACCAGATCAGAGAAGTGATAAATTCCTGAAATGGATAAGTCCTAAATTGGGTTGCTACCATGAAGTAAAACCTGTGTTAGAAGTCGGAGGAAATTGTAGTCATTGATTCGACATAGCAAACAAATCTAGACCATTGGCAAGGACATCGAAGTGACCAAGTGTGTGGTTTTAATGGAACTCTGATGGGAGAAGCTCTGAGTAAATAGGATTCATTGATTCATTGGACAATGATCTCGACAAACGAAAATCATTGGATTTTGTAAGATATATTTTGAGAAGGAAAGGTTGGAACCTTAATTTTCGTGCAGATGTCAACCTCCAAGTAAATCTTGACCGTTGGATGAGGTACCCCGATGACCATTAGATCGTTGGAGCATTTGAGTGCAAGGTTACACAAGGACTCCAATGGAGGTAACTTTGAATTAATAGGAACCATAGATCCATCAAAGGATATACCTCATCCGTTGAATCTATGATGATTTTTTTCGAGGGTGATGTGTTGTGATAGCTTGGTGGTTAAGGTGACATGGATGCCAATGTGGCATCTAGAATGTCCTGAGGGGTGACGTCTGTCAGCTTTTGATTGTGTGGGACAAGAGTGGTCCCAGTTGAGCATGGAGACCTTTAGTTCATCATCTCAGTCATTGAATTGGAATGGTGAGTAGATCTTCATCGTTCATCAGAGAAGAAATGGTTGGAGTGGGATGTGATACCCAAAGAAGAGGTACTCCGACGATGAAATTCATTAGATGGAAACCATTGGATGAGTTACAACGGTGACCATTGGATCATTCGGAGTGAAATCCATCAAAGTGGAATATGAGTGGAGTTACTCCGACGATGAGGGACTTCGAGAATTCTTGTGAGTCGTAGATCAGGGAGTAGGCGAGATGCAATCTCAGTTGTAGATCATTGTGGGCCCCACCTAATTAGTTAACAAGAAAATGAAGAGGTGGGTGTTAACCTCTAGTTAACTCGAGGCACCAATGATATCAAGTTTTTTGATCCATGCTTTTGAGGACCATTGGATATATTGAAGCATCATGTTGGAGAAGATCCTTCAGAATTGAATTTTATACATGTGCTTGTGTTATACCAACGACAAAGAAAGAGACAAGGTCATTGTCGACCGTCGATCTAGTGATGACGAGAGAACATATCAATGGTCAAGATCAAATCAATAAATTATCCAGTGGTGGATGAGCACTGAGGACCAATGAATGATATTGCATGCAATAGAAGGAACCAAGATCAGTTTTCATGGAGGTGTTTGAGTTTCTTTCAAAGGGTCTTTGAAGCCCCATTTTGAGGTAGAAGTAAAGGGAGTTGGATCCGACCCCATGAAACTTTGTATGTGAATAAATAATTGAGCACATGAGTTGTATAAATAAATATTCTTGAATCATTGTGAAAAAAGAGAGTGGAAGTAAGGATTGTGGAGGAGAAGATCTGAGGCTCACAGGTCCAAGGATGTTGGAGAACGAAATGAATATCATCTAAGGGTGTTTGGTAGGTGCAAGGCCAAAGAAACTTTTAGAGCTATGCAGATCAAGAATTGTGATAGCATAGATGGAGTAGCAGACTTGTGCAATGTTGAGTTGGTGCTCAACTAAGGGGATTGGTGTATCTTGCAAGTGGGTGTCTGCGAACCAAGCAGTTGTAGGTTGGTGCCTACATGGAGAACTAAGTTGGTTCTCATTGAACGAGATTGGTGTCTCCCACAGGTTGTTGCCTGCAAAAATTATTTCTGATTTGGTTTTCGGAGGATAGCGGTGTCTCCTGCAAATTGGTACCTACAAGCATTGTAACAGTAGGTTGGTGACTACAAGATTTATAAAGAAAAGTTTTTTGGTTTTTCCCATTTGGGTTTCCACATTAAATATTTGTGTATTTTGGATTACATGTTTGTATGTACATTTCTTATTAACTTCTTATGACTAGTGAAGTAATAAATTAATAAATATTATAAGAAAAGTAAAAATAGTCTTATAATGATTCACCCCCCTCTCAGTATAAGTAAGTGTGCCAACATACACATAGTTATTTATGTTGCTATTTTTATTGCACATGAATAATGTATTGTATTTTTTTTAGAGATTAAAGTTTGCCTTGTGGATTTTTTATGAGGAAAAGTAACATTTGGGTAATGTTGGATGGCGAAGGAACGAATCCTGGGAGTGCTACAAAGTGGTATAAAAAAAATGGATTATTCTAGAGGGGCCCATCATATCAACAAAATTATACATGGGATTGAGTATTCTAGTGGTATTAGTGCTCATGTTACAGCATTGGTTTGTATTTGGCAGAAAATATGAGTGTTCAAATGGAAATTTTACAATTGCATGCAATTGTTTAAAAAAACGCTTCAATGAAGATTGGGGAAAATATATATGAGATTAATGAAATTGATTTCTTGAGGAGAAATAATGTGATGGGAATATGTTGCAAAGCTTATGTTTGAAGCAATAGGGATGTATGTGCTAGAAGTGATGGTACAAGGGACTATTTGAGTTGTAGGCTCATGCAAGGTTCATGGACACAAAAGAAAGTTTATTCTTAACAGAGAAATGAAAAAATGTACGATGGAATCCATTTGAATTACTCTTAGGGATTATTTGAAATTGAAATCAAATTTTGAAAGGCTTCCAATAGTCCTTTTCAGGAAGCTTGGAATGTTACTAATAAAAAGGCAATTGAATATTATCAGTATAAATCAAAAGTTTAACATTTGAAACTCCTCGATGGATTTTTTGGGCATAATGAAAGTTTTGAAGTGTTGAAGAGGCCCAATGGTTTTAGGGGATAACCTTTTAATAGCCTCGAAAGAGAACTTTAGAAGAGCCACGATGGTTTTAGGGGAGAAATTTTGAAGATCCCCAGAAAGAACTTCCAAAGAGCCCTAATGAATTCATAGGAAAACTTTTGAAGAGTCCTGATGGTTCTGGTATGATTTAGAAGTTCGAATGGACACATTAAATGTGAAGTGGAAAAATATTTCAATAGTTTTGGGCATGTTTAAAAGCTTAAAGTTTAGAAATTTCCCAAAATCTTCAAAAGATGGTTCATTCAACAAGAGAGTTTGAAGAAACATTGATATGGCCCCAACAACTTAAAGGTGGGTTGGAATTTCAAAATTAGTAAATTTCCCAAAGTATTTCGAGACATTTGACAACTTACACTTTGAAATAGACTTGAAATGTTTTAATGAAAAGGCTATAATAAATTTGGGGAGATATTAAAGGTTTGGACAATTTTATGTCAAAAAAACTCTGGAGCCAATTTCTTCTTTTGGCCATAACAGAAGCATATGAACTACAATGATGCTGAAATTTTCATTGAACATCCACAGTATTTTTATCTAAGAAAATATCAATGGAAATAGTAATGCATGTTTGGTCTTGAAATCCCAAAAAAGGAAAATTAACATTTTTTAAAGAGCAAGATGATACTCACTAATGGAAGCTCAATTGATTATGAACTTTCAACACGAAGTAATGGGGGAAGTCATGAAGAAACCTAGTTGATATTTTGGTTTAGTTCCAAGTGGTTTGGCATGGAACTGAATAAATGAGGCTAAATCCATTATTTTGGGAGACTTTTTGGTAGATTTTGAAAATATAAATAAAGGAAAAGGTATCCAATATGAAGAATATAGAAAAAAAATCCAAGATGGCATTTGATCTCCTTAACAATATATACAAATTTGTCCTATGAAAAATTTCAAGTTTTATACCATTTGAGAGAGCATGTTTAGCCAAAAAAAAACTTTGGAAAAAGTGAAAAAAGGTGAAAAGTTGGTGATTCCAGATTGATGTAGAAATTGATTAGAGCATTAGATCACCAAGGTGAAGTTTGTTGAGTGCTCATAATCATAAGAATTATTATCTTTGATACAAAAACAAAAACCAAAAAAGGTTCTTACTGGATTCCCTTCTATAGGTGGAAGAAGTTGATCTTTGACCTTGAATGCACCAATGAGAAAAATCTAGAATTTGGGAAGAAATGGTAACTTATGAGAGTTATAAATTTTAGCTCTGAGATCATAACTGAGCATGAGTAAAATCATTGGAAAGGTATGACAAATGAGAATATAAACCGAAGAATTGTATTTTCAAAATATGCTTATGGACATTTCAAAAAGTTATCAAATCAAAGCCTCTAGGCATGATTGGGAAAGGAAACTATCAATGTGGATAAACCCCAAAGTATATTAAACTTGGGGAAAGGGGTATATGATGATATATGATCATGAAATATGAGAAAGTAACTAAGGAGAACAACATATATTTCATTACGGTGTTTGTACAATGATGTGGAGATACAATCAGAGGAGAAAGCTTGATAAAGTTGTATAGTAACTAGCAAGTGAATGTTGGGCCAAGGATAGCTAATGAGTACTTAGAAAAAGGACAACACTTTTGATGAGCAGGAATAATCAGGTGGAGAATATTATGACAATGTTAGAATGATGTCTAAAAGCCTTGAATGAAGATGGATGGTATTTCTTGTAGATTTTATTTGAGAATTAATCATGAAGAGAGAAAGAACTAAGAAGGATTGATAGTGGTATAGATAAAATGCAAGTAATGCATTAAATGTGATCAGTATGTGCAATTTGGATTACCTAGAAGAGCTACATGAGATCTTGTTCATTCTAGCTAATCTTTATATACAACAAAGTAACAATGATAGGTATAAGGAGCCTGGAATATAAGTGTAGATAGAAAACGACATCTTTATGCATAAAGGAGGATGCAAGCCCTTAATTTTGGAGGTAATGAAAGGAAACTGATTAATAGAGGCTATAGATCATTAAAGACATAATGTTTTCATAAGGAAAGGGCCATTGGAAGGCCTGGATGGTGGATGAAATCTACCAAGATGAAGAGGGCATGCACCTCATGCATGAGATGGGCGAAGCATAATAACATTGGATAAGATTTGTGTATTCTTAGAAGAGTTATAGAATATGAACCAACAACTTATGTGTAAAGAAAAAGAAGTGAATAACGTACTTTGGTCCACTTTGGGGTTGATATCAAGGGAATGAATCACTCCATTATGTGGAATTGTCTTGTGATGTAGAGTATGAGACATAGTGGAGATTGGCTGAGAATTTTCCAAGAAATGCGGATAAAATTCCAGAGTTGGATATGGCTGGAAGGTATATTTGAATGAGAAAATGTCAAGTTGGGCTTTTCTAGGAAGGTATTGATGATAAAAAATGAAAGGTTGAGTTGGGCTTGGCTAAAATTGCTCAAATAAAAATGGAACGGTGAATCTCATAAATGCATAGAATGTAGAGGCAATCCAAGGCATCAAAGGAAGTTGCAAAGATGCCAAGAACTAATTGCAGCGATAAATGATGCATGTGGCCAACAAGGCAAATATGGAAATTAGGGATATTTTCCCACCTTAAACTCTATTTATTTGTAGAGTAGAGTTGTATGCTTTTAAATTAGCAAGCATAGCCTGTGTGTATGAATTAAGTATTGCTACTTGGGTGAAAATATCACAACTAATGATCCATTATGTGATTGGAAAAAATTCCATGGAGTAGATTAGTTATGTTATGGAATCACATGCTATTCAAAAGAATTGGAAGAGATAATTCATTGACTCATCTCTTTTCATTCTATTATATTTATCTAGATTGAGAAAGTTGTTGTGTACATAGATTTAAGGCATAAGAATGTTGCAAATGAAAAAGAATAAAATAGTTGGAATGTATATTCATTAGTAAACATATTAAGGGGAAATATGTGGTAGAGTGCATATAGATATGTTTGAGCATATATAATGTTGTTGTTTTATTAAGAGTTATTTGTTGTTATATGCATTGAGTATGGTATGCTGACTAAATGTGGTTGATAAAAAAATTTATAACCAGTACATAGTTGATGTTGATAATGCAACTACCTATGATAGTGAACCTCATAGTTTATGTTGATAATGCAACTACCTATGATAGTGAACCTGATAAGGAAGGAAAAAGGAAAAGGATATGTTTGTCAATAAGTTGATAAAGAGATCATGTGAGTTCCCATGAAGCACCAGTGAATCAAGTAACATCAAAGATGATCCAGGTGGATATCGGTGACCACCCACCTATTCCACTGGCTCGAAAAATAGTTTTCCACCTTGGTAATTTTTCGGTAGCTTTTCGGGTCCCAAACTTTCTGGGCCATTTTGAGGCCCTCAATGACATTTTTTGGGGATTTTGTGCCCATGATACTACCAAAGTCACTAGCTTGGGCCAGTCGATAGTTTTTCTTCTCAGTTAGACCTTTCCAACTGTGTATCTAGCGCCCCAAACGGAGATCGTATACAAAAGTTACGCCCCGGGGAAGTTGACATATCAACTACCCTCCTCGGGGCCCGCAAACCTTTTGGATTTTCATTTTTCGGGGTTAGGGTTTTGGATTTTACTTATGTTAAAAAGGTCTTTAGAGCCTCATTGTAATGATCATCTTATTTCGAATGCGAATAGTCGTCACATCTCTTCTCAGAGATAAGCTTCCACCATTCTAGCGAGTCTTTCACTCTGTATTTTAATAGTTCTGTACATTTTGCACATTAATAGAAATTGTGTATTATTGTATCTTTGTGTTTATATCTCTAATATATTTTTGTTATGTTGTTGGATATCTAATACATATCTTTACATTTCTTTATTATATCTCCACTCTCATTTCATGCCAAAAATAATCCGAATCAAAAATTATCGATGGAAACCATACATGTATGAAATTGGTCATGCCAAAGTTGCATGAGTGTTGAAAGAGAATTGGGGAAGAATCCCTTCAATCATGTTTGATATGTTTATCATTACATTTTAATGGATGTATGTGATTGATACCCAAGGGAGGCAAAGGTAGGAATCCTTGGGTATGTAAATATGGTTAAAAAACAATTATGCATTCATGAGTTAGTATTTCATGATTGAGCTAGTTAAGAGTGAATAACCAAAGTGAATGAGTCTTTACACCCATTATATGAAAATGGATGTCATGTGAAATAACCATGTGTGAGGCTATATGTTTTTGAACTTGGGAAATACTATAGTGTTGCACAAGTATCCAATGGTCTACATGTTTATGTCAGTATCTAAGACCGATACCTTCTTGGCAACACATAAAGAACCATAAGAGGAGGAAGGGTTTATTGAGGGATTGTTTAGCAGAGAAAAAAAATTCCTTTTGTTACGCCTAAAGAACTATTAACAAAGAACAATGGTTGGGTTTTTTATCACACAAGTTGTAGGTTTGGAAAATCTTAACCCAACCACCAAGTGGCGACAACTAAGGGACACTACACCCAATTTCACCTCGACATAGGCCATATGCTTCAAGGGTGATTAGGTTACTCTAGGGAGGCAATCTCGGTGACCCTGGGCGGATTGAGATGGATAAAAGGGAAGGAAGAAAGGTGTCCCCCTAAAGTTCAATTATGGAAAGAGAAAAGAGGATTTTATGACTCGTTTCCGGGTGGTTTAAAGTTTCTAAGTCTTTGTGTACCTACAAAAGTGATTGTACCTACCCAAGACATGAGAAAATACACACTTGCATATAGTATGTTAGATAGACCAGAAAGTTAATCTTGATGTCCCTAATTTGCATCAAAACAATATTAATTATCAGCAACATAAATGATATCGGAGGCTGCAATTCAAAGCTGCTACAAGTCCAGTTAAATATGCAATATTTGAAACAACAATGGCTAGTTAGCTTACATCAAATAGCATGAAACTTGAGCAGTCAAACAAGGTTGTTATAAAAAAATTCTGCAGAAAATTTATCAACCTTATGGCTGTAGCATACAATCCATTACAGCAGAAAAATTGCCCAATGAAACTTACCCAAAAGTTGACCAAAAGTGTGTTGCAGCAAGTAGAATAAAAGGGCAAAAGTTTAGCTTAAGTCTAGGGTTAGTTTATGAGATATTAGGGTTAGAACAGTTAGGGTTTTTGCAGCCTTGTGGCTGTAGGGTTAGTTTGTTAACAACAGCAATAAATGTTTGGAGAAAGAGGATGCCTCAAATAGGCAAGGATGTTTGTAGCATCAAGTATATAATACAAGTGAAAAAGCTTCAAAAAGTGAAATTGTCATGTTTACCAATGCAAAAGTTTTATATCTCCAATGAAAACTTGAAAAAGGGTAAGTGCCTTACTATTAGGTTTGTGGGGTCAATGAAAGAGATGGATTGGCTAAGCACTTGGGGTTGTACAATCTTGTAATTCCAAAGTGTATCTAATTCAGTATAGGAAACTCCAACAGGGTGTACACCCTTGTAATTCTCTTGGCACAACCTTGAAAAGTATTTAACCTTGAAAACTAAAACTTGGATGAAAACATTTGATCTAGAAAGAACTAGGGGTGTAACCCCTTTTACTTCCTAGGGTTTGCAAAACAAACCAAGGTGACCTTGGAGCATGTACACTCTTGTACTTCTCCAAGACACCCTGTGAAAAATTGACCTTTCTTGAACAAGTAAACAAACCTTGGGGAGGGCATATGCCCTTATACTCCTCCAAGGGTTTTAACCAGCAATAATTATGGAAATATCTAGACAAAAGACAATAAATTCATATTTTCCCCTTACCAATTCCACAAGAAGCTAGATCAAACCCTAATCTCCCAAGTTAAGTCCATCCACATGCATAAGAAAAATTCTCCAAGCATATCACATCAGTTTTCACCATCAATAACAAGAATAAACCATAACAAAATGCAAAGGAGAGAAAATCCTCCAAGGCATGGGAAAAGTTCAACCAAAGACCTCTCACAATGGGAGAGTTATGTTATGAAATGAGATCTTATGATCTCTATTTATACAAAATGCCTCCAAAATAGTTTGTCCACATAATTTTGGGGTAAAGCACAAGACTAGGGGTCAACAACCCTAATATTTCCCCTTTTACAAAATAATATTAAACAATTCACTTAAAATTTCCTTTTACACAAAAAGAAACCCTAATTCAAAGTAACATCACCCCTTTAGGGGACGTCTTTATACTAGGAGCAAGTTGGTGGTGTTGGAGGAGTGTAGTTAGGCTTTCCAAAGCCACATATCAAGCATACAAGTCACTTTATTCATGGTCAAAGCCTCATTCTCCTCGAAACGTCCATGTTTCAATGAGTGGTAAGCTCACCACCAAACCCCAGCCCCCTAAGTGACATCATGCTCCTAAAGATGATGTTTTTCCTCTCATAGGAAAAACGTTTGGCATAGATGCGAGGTTATGTTTCTCAAGTCATCTTCTAGGCCTCCAAACTTTCATCTCTATCACTTGTCATGTGGTCCCTTGGAGTCCACCTGTGGGCTTCAATCCCCATGGAAGCCCAAGCTAGTCTCATTCCTCCAAAATTGTCCACCAACTAGGTCCTGCAAAGACAAATAAGCATTCCCTCCAAGGATTTAAAGTCAAAATATCATGATAAGTAAATCAATTCAATAAATGAGTCACCTAATCATGTGCATCAAAGATTACATTGTCAAACAATTAAGTGCTGAAAGACAATATGTGACTTCCCAAGCTTGGATATGGGAGGGTTTACGAGGTGTCTTATTGGGTAGATCTTACCCTAGGTAAAGGATTGTTTTCAAGAGATCCCTCTCTAATCCATGTAAATTGGATGAGGTGGTTAAGGCTCAAGCCTCAATGGGCATGGGATTCATGACATATAATGGATTGTAGTGTCTCATTCATGGGTTCCTTTGTAGAGAGTGTGTGGCACCTTCATTTGCAATGCAATTTTTACAAGCCCATCATTTTTCCATTATTTGTTTCTTTCAAAATTTAGGGACAAGTTGAAGGACATTGTCTTGGCGTGGTGTCCAGATAATGACAGTGTCACTAACAAACTGACGCAGACCCCGACCCTCAGGCCAAGATCCATGCAGGATCGTTCTAAATCTTCCCCCGAGTCAAATTGACTTTTTGATTCCTCCATAGGGAATCCCACACACACAACAGTGTTTTCCATAGGTCCTTATAGGTATGATCGGGTGATCAAACACAAGGCATCAACCCAAATCTCCTGACCAACAATTTGGTTTCGCCCTTTTCCGAATCGAGACTTCAGGTATCGTGATATCATGATTCCTGTTGTCGAGTCCCCTGTCTCTTCAACCTCCAAAACCCAAAATGCCAAATTGTCGAACTATTTGGTCGCGTCCTTCTCCACAATTGTGTTGTGTTTCGCAACTTCGGGAATTCTAGAGTAAAGAACCCCGACCTCTTGTCTTCGAAACTTCAGAAATGTTGAACCCCGATGCGTTCAACAAAGGCTGGCTCCCCAACAAAACTTTTCGTCGATTCAGAGTTTTTCACTTCACGACTTCGTGAATCCGGACACAAGTCTCCTACTTCTCCAACCTTCAAAACCCTGAAATGGTCAATGAGGATTGACTCCGCCTATTGACAAAAACACGCCACCTGTCTTCCCCACTATACTATGTTTCCCATGTGGATTCTTTCCACCTGTCCACCCAAGATTTTCGGCTTTCGGAACTTGAACAACCCTTCGACAACCGTTCCTCTATCACTTCAAAACCCTGAACTTCAAAATGGCACCTTCCACAGGATCAACGGCTATAAGCCTTCATTCGATTCGACGACCTACGTTATTTCGGACTTTCAGGTATCGGGAGTTCGAAACTCTCAATCCCAAAGCTCTGCCTCCTCTGCTTCCCGACACCCGAAGTGTCGAAATCCCGAAATTCCACGCTAAAATCCTATCACAACTCGCGACTTCATGATTTTCGCTCCACTATGCCCGACTCCTTGTCATCAGGAACCTCGAAATGCCGAACTTTGAAATTTTGAAGAACCGAAAATTTTACTCCTCTTCTTCACACACGATAATCCATTTCGTGATTCGGAAGTTCGAGTGACCAAGGGATTTGGCTTGCACTCCGGACTTACAAACCCCGATTTGTCGAAATGATCTTGACGGCTCAACAGTCATGATCAACGGTCGACGTTGAATCTTGAAACCAACGTAATGGGTTCGTCCAACCCTTATCCACTCTGCAACTCCTCTGGATCCTATGATCCTCACGACTTCGGGAGTTCTCCATGGAGAATTTTGACCGTCTAATTCACTCCTCAATGAATCTCTGTGAAACGAGCCAATGTTCTTTCGCCAGGACTTAACCTTTTGTGCGATGATTCGTCTCCCCGTCTTCCTTTGAATATTTCAAAGCCGATGATCCTCCTGAGCTTTCTATTGCAACCTCAAGCCTCGAAAGGACTCTTGCACGCACTCTCTATGGCACTCTTTCAAATACTTCTGTGTATTTGATTCTTCGACTCTGTGCACTCTTTGCAATAGTAGTCCTTCCACCTTCACCTTAGTTGATAACTTCTAAGGCTTCAACTAGCCTGCGCACACCTTGCATGGCTCTGTGCTTCACCTACACTTCTACTGGTATGAGAACTACGGTATCTCTCCTGAGATTTCTGAGATAAAACTCAGACTCTTGTCAACGCACACCTTGTGGAAGTTTCATCGCACTCCTTGCAGGAACTCTCTTAGGATGAGAAACAATCGAAACTCATTCTTCTCTCTCAGACTTCATACATTCAACATGAAATCATACATTCAACACAAAATAACAACAAAGGCATAACAGAGAGAATAAAACAACTGTAAGCATACCATTCAGCATATGTAAACAACAAACATCATAACACCATGAAATCTGAGTCAAAGCTTCATATATTAACTCAAATACTCTTGTAMATGGGTTCTTCTCTACAACTMTCTGCTAYRGCTCAACAAATTATGAAATWTYTCTTSTTCTATKCTAATGATACMATAATACAAGGGTGAGGGTGTCTATATCYRTTTTCCCTCCTACTCTCTAAAYTGTCTAATCTATGAATYCAAATCTACCTACTTTYATTAATTACRTATAAATGCYTTTACATWCTACAGATGAGAGCARTGWTCAAGATCTGTTTACAATATCTAAGATATAAATGTAAGTACRCTTTCCCCAGCTATCACATTAATATCTGCTTCATTAATTTTTCAAAAACATTTCAAAATGTGTAAAATGTGTGTTGCGCTTCTCCAGCTGTCTTCYGCCTTATGCTTGCTTGGTTGGCTGCTTACGATGCTCCTGCATCATACTCCCTCGCTTGAAAATTTTCATGAACTCCTTTTCATGAGCTCTTGCACGGTCTGTCCATGCTTATGAATTTCTGCTTCATCTTCCCAACTAGCATCTTCAATTGGATGTCCCTTCCATTTTACCAAGTATTCAAAATACTCTTTTCTCTTGGTCTTTTTGCTAATCCTCCTGTCAATTATGCTTTCCATATGTGGCTTTTCAGCTACAAGCATTTGTTTTTTCCATTGAATCTCTTCATGTTCCTTCTTTGCTCATGCTTCATCAGCTCTGTAAGGGTACAAATCCGCAACATTGAATATCGGTGAGATTCTAATCCCATCGGGTAATTCAATCTCATATGCGTTTGCCCCAAATTTCCTTATGACCTTGCACGGTCCAATATTTTTCATCTTCAGTTTGTTATATGTTCCCCTTGGGAACCTTTCCTTCCTCAGATGCACAAGAATCAAATCACCAACTTCAAATTGAAGTTCTTTCCTATGTTGATCTACTCTTTGCTTGTATTCTTGACTTGAACTCTGCAATCGCTCCTTAATTTGGTTGTGAAGCTCCTTCATTCCTTCTGCAAAGTCTTCTGCACTAGCACTCCTGAATTCAGCTTGTTTCGAATATTTCAATTCAGAAACTCCCCTTGGCTTCATTCCATATACAATCTGGAATGGACTCTGCCCTGTGCTTCTGTTGAGTGAGTCATTGTAAGCAAATTTCGCCTATGGCAGAATGTGATCCCACTGACTATGGTGTTCAGTCACTAAGCTCCTCAACAAATCTCTCGAGCTCCTCTTCACAAATTTTGTCTGCCCATCTGTCTGAGGATGATATGCTGAGCTAAAAGACAAACTTGTCCGAATATTTTTCCACAAAGTCCTCCAGAAATGTCCAACGAACTTGGTATCCCGATCAGAAATGATACTCTTTGGCAAGTCGTGAAGTCTGACGACTTCTTTGAAAAACAGGTTCGCAATATGAGTTGCATCATTGGTTTTCTGGCATGGTATGAAATGTGCCATCTTGGAAAATCTGTCGACTACCACAAATATTGAATCATAGCCTCTCTGTGTTCTTTGTAGTCCCAATATGAAATCCATGCTCACTGTGTCCCATGGCCTTTCTGGTATGGGCAATGGTTGATATAACCCTGTGTTTTTCCTTTTCCCTTTTGTGTGCTGACAAATCCTACATCTGTCCACAAATTTCTTAACATCTGTCCTCATCCCTGGCCAAAAATATGATCAATTCAACTTTGAGAATGTCTTATCATGATCGAAGTGTTTGACCAATCCTCCACTATGTTTTTCCTTCAGTAGGTTCTCCCTCATGGAGCATTTTGGAATACATAGTTGATTGCCCTGAAATAATAACCCATCCTAGATCTTATACTCGGTCCATTGGCTTATGTCCCTGAGAACTAGATTATCAGATGCCTCATATGCCTCCTTAAAATCTAGGTCATCCCTATACATTTCTTTGAGGTTATCAAAACCCAAAGTCTTGACTTTGAATTCCTACATAAGCAAACATTTCCTGCTCAAAGCATCAACAACTTTGTTAGCAGTTCCAGAAATATGTTTAATTACAAAAGTAAAATTCTGCATGAATTCAAGCCATTTAGCATGTTTTTGGTTCAACTTCTCTTGTTTAGTCACGAATTGTAAAGCATGATTATCACTATATAAAGCAAACTCTTTGGGAACCAAATAATGTCTCCACTTCTTTAGCGCTTGTATGACCGCATAGAATTATTTTTCATATGTTGAGTACTTAATTTTTGCTTTATTCAGTTTTTCACTGAAATATGCGATCGTCCTATCGTCTTGGCTCAAGACCATCCCAATTGCAAATCCACTCATGTCACACCTGACTTGGAATGTCTTGCTAAAATCCGGCAAAACCAGAATTGGTTGCTCTGTGATCTTCTTCTTCAGCAGGTTGAAACTCTTCTCTGCTTCTTCTGTCCAGTGAAAAGACTTGTGTCGTTTCTTCACCGTATCCATCATTGGTGCACTGATTCCACTGAAGTTTCAAATGAATTTCCTATAGAAACTTCCCAAACCATGGAAGCTTCGAACTTCAAACACATTTTTCGGAGATGGCCAATTCTTAATCGCATTTACCTTTTCGGGATCCATCTTCAACTCATTCGCAGAGATAAAAAAACCCAAGTAAATGAGTTATGTCCTCATAAATGATGATTTCTTCATATTAATCAGCAATTTCTCTTGATGTAATCTCCCCATCACTGCAGCTAAATGCCTTAAGTGCGTTGCTTCTATCTTGTTGAAGATTAATATATCATCAAGATATACAATGACGAATTTCCCTATGAAATCCTTCAGGACTTCATTCATCAATCTCATGAAAGTACTGGGTGCATTTTTTAAGCCAAATGGCATGACAAGCCATTTGTACAGCCCCTCATTCGTCTTGAATGTTTTCTTCCATTCATCACCTTCTCTCATTCGAATCCGATGATACCTGCTTTTTAAATCAATTTTTGAAAAAAATCTTGCTCCACTCAAGCAATCCATCAAGTCATCCATCCTTGGCAATGGAAATCTTTATCTAATGGTAATCTTATTGATTTCCCTTAAGTCTGTACACATTCTCTAGCCTCCATATTTCTTTGGGCTGAGCACTTTTGGAACAGCGCATGGACTCAAGCTTTCTCGAATCAATCCTTTTTCCATTAAGTCCTAGACCTGTCTCTTAACTTCTTCATTTTCCTGTGGCATCAACCTGTACATTGCTTTGTTCGGTAAACTAGCTCCAGGTATAAGATCGATATGATGGCTTATACTTCTGATAGGTGGCAACGAAAAAGGTAGTTCGTCCACTACTATATCATCAAATTCTCCCAGTAAATCCTAGATTTCTTCTGGTAACTCATCTATCCTCGTACTAGTCAAAACAATTTTAGGCTTCCTGACCACAATAAATTGTGTGTCTTCCTTCTTCTTAACCTCCTTAAGAAGTTCCTTCCCACTCATGAGAAGTACAGTGTTTCTCACCTCTATTTTCAATTCTTGGTTCTTAATTGGCAGCAACATGTGTGTCCTCCCATTCTTCTCCAGGGTATACGTGTTCTTTCTCCCATCATGAATCACGTTCTTGTCATATTGCCACAATCTACCCAGCAATAGATGACAAACATCCATGGGAATGACATCACATAATATTTCATCTTTATATCCCCCTATTTTAAATTCAACTAAACATTGTTTAGTGACATTTACCTGATGTCCTTTTTGTAGCCATGAAACTCTATATGGGCTTGGGTGTACAATAGTCTCCAGCTCCATCTTTTCTACCATCTCTGTAGATACGAGATTGTCTGTGCTACCATTGTCCACTATGACTTTGCATACTCTGTCTTTAGTTTTGCAAGCAGTATGAAACATATTGTTTCTTTGGGTTGGGTTCTCTACCTCCTTCTCTAGCTTCAAGAGAACTTTCCTCATCATCAAATATCTTCTTCCCTCAGCATCTTCTACCTCAATATTTTGTCCTTGAGCTTCGGCAATGTGAGTTTCACCACCATCCTTTTTCTTATCTAGACACTCATAGGATTTATGTCTGATCTTTCCATAGACAAAGCATTTTACTTCACCGCCTCTGCCTCTTCCTCTTCCTCTTCCTCTGGCTCGAGGAAAAGTACTTCTATCAGCATACTGCCCTCTTTGTGAGCTTCCTCCTCTCTCATGTTGAGCTTGAGATTTCTTCCCTTCTTCTTTAGATTTCTGAGTTTTGTCTTGAGCAATTGTTTTGCCTCTGGATTGACTTCTACCTTGGCCTCTTTGACCTTGCTTCCGGCTCAACTTCTCTTCAGCTTTCAGAGCCATCTTATAAGCATATTCTATAGTCCAAAGGGGCATCATGCTCATCTCATATTGAATGTCATATCGTATACCATTCATGTATCTGGAAACTTTTTCATCATCGTTTTCCCGATGACCTGCTCTGATGTTTATCTTGTAGAACTCTTCAGTGTATTCTTTCACTGACATCATCTTTTGTCTCAAATTCTGCATCCACTGAAACAGAGTGATTTGATAATCCTTGGGTATAAATTTGGCTTTCATATTTTCAACCATTCTATCCCAACTTTTGATTTTCTGCTTGCCCTTGCAGCGTCTATCAGCCTGTAGTTCATCCCACCATAGTGTTGCATGCCCTTTAAGTCTGGTAACGACATTTTTGACCTTCTTATCTTCCTTGACATCCTCATAGTCGAAGTACTTGTCTAGAGCTCTAATCCAGTCTAGAAGCTCTTCAACATACAGGTTTCCCTCATACACTGGAATGTCCATTTTTGCTCTGGCACCTATCCTTGCAACAGCCCTGAATAGGCATTCATCCGCAGCATCTTCGACTGCAACTTCTTCTCCTTCATTTCCAGCTTCATTTTCACTATCAGCCTCGCTAATATCCCCAACATCAATTGTGCGCCTATGTATTGTCTCCATGGCATCAAGCCTGGCACGTAATTCACGCATTTCTCTTTACACTGCTGGATCAGGCATTGGCATTGGCCTGTCTCTTCTTCTTGGCAGTATGGCTATAAAATGTTCCCCTATTCTCTCTGCTACAGAAAGAAAAGAACTTATTCTGTGCTCTGATACCACAATTGGTGCGTATCAAACTACTCCATTTTCTCTAGCTCCTTCTGCCTGAAATATACAGACACAATCAGGCTCTAATACCACAACTGACACAAAACCCAACCTTCAAGCCAAGATCTGTGCAAGATCGTTCTAAATCTACCCCTGAGTCAAATTGACTTTTTGATTCCTCCACAGGGAATCCCACACACACAACAGTGTTTTCCACAGGTCCTTATAGGTATGCTCGCGTGATCAAACACAAGGCATCAACCCAAATCTCTTGACCAACAATATGATCGCTCCCTTTGCCGAATCGGGACTTCAGGTTTCGCGATATCGCGATTCCTATTGTCGAATCCCCTGTCTCTTCAATCTCCAAAACCTGAAATGTCGAATTGCTGAAATCTTTGACTGCATCCTCCTCAACAGTTGTGTCGCATTTCGCAACTTCGGGAATTCTGGAGTAAAGAACCCCAACCTCTTGTCTTCGAAACTGTCAAAATGTCGAACCCCGATGCGTTCAGCAAAGGCTGGCTCCCCAATCAAACTTTTCGTCGATTCAGAGTTTCGGACTTCACGACTTCGCGAATCTAGATACAAGTCTCTCAGTTCTCCAACCTTCAAAACCCTGAAATGGTCAACGAGGATTGACTCTGCCTATTGACAAAAACATGCCACATGTCTTCCCTAGTGTACTTTGTTTCCCTCGTGGATTCTTTCCACCTGTCCACTCAAGCTTTTTGGCTTTCAAAAATTGAACAACCCTTCGACAGTGGTTCCTCTATCACTTCAAAACCCCGAACTTCGAAATAGCACCTTCCACGAGATCAACGGCTATAAGAATTCGTTCGATTCGATGACCTATGTTATTTCAGACTTTCGGGTACAGGGAGTTTGAAACTCTCGATCCCAAAGCTCTGTCTCCTCTGCTTCCTGACACCCGAAGTGTCGAAATCCCAAAATTCCACGCTAAAATACTGTCGCAACTCGCAACTTCGAGATTTTCGCTCCACTATGCCCGACTCCTTGTCGTCAGGAACCCCGAAATGCCTAACTTCAAAATTCCGAAGCGTCAAAAATTTTATGCCTCTTCTTCACACACGATAATCCATTTTGTGATTCAAAAGTTTGAGTGACCAAGGTATTTGGCTTGCACTCCGGACTTACAAACCGTAATTTGTCGAAATGATCTTGACGGCTCAACGGTCACGATCAACGGTCGACGTTGAATCTTGAAACCAACGTAACGGGTTTGTCCAACCCTTATCCACTCTGCAACTCCTCTGGATCCTACGATCCTCGTGACTTTGATAATTCTCCATGGAGAATTTTGACCGTTCGATTCACTCCGCAATGAATCTCTGTGAAACAAGCCAATGTTCTTTCGTCGGGACTTAACCTTCTGCACGATGATTCGGCTCCCCGTCTTCCTTTGAATACTTCAAAGGCACTGATCCTCCTGAGCTTTCTATTGCAACCTCAAGTCTTGAAAGGACTCATGCATGCACTCTTTGCGGCACTCTTTCAAATACTTCTGTGTGTTTGATTCTTCGACTCTATGCACTCTTTACAACAGTAGTCCTTCCACCTTCACCTTAGTTGATAACTTCTAAGGCTTCAACTAGCCTGCGCACACCTTGCACGGCTCTATGCTTCACCTGCACTTATGTTGGTATGATAACTACAGTATCTCTCCTGAGCTTTCTGAGATAAAACTTAGACTCTTATTAATGCACACCTTGCGGACGTTTCACCGCACTCCTTGCAGGAACTCTCTTAGGATGAGAAACAATCGAAACTCATTCTTCTCTCTCAGACTTCATACATTCAACATGAAATCATAAATTCAACACAGAATAACAACAAAGGCATAATAGAGAGAATAAAACAACCGTAAGCATACCATTCATCATATGTAAATAGCAAACATCATAACACCATGAAATCTGAGTCAAAGCTTCATATATTAATTCAAATACTCCTTTACATGGGTTCTTCTCTACAACTCTCTACTACGGCTCCTTTTTTTATGTTCTATGCTAATGATACCATAATACAAGGGTGAGGGTGTCTATATCTGTTTTCCCTCCTACTCTCTAAAATGTCTAATCTATGAATCCAAATCTACCTACTTTCATTAATTATGTATAAATGCTTTTACATACTACAGATGAGAGAAATGCTTAAGATTTTTTTACAATATCTAAGATATAAATGTAAGTACGCTTTCCCCGGCTATCACATTAATATCTTCTTCATTAATTTTTTAAAAACATTTCAAAATGTGTAAAATGTGTGTTGTGCTTCTCCAACTGTCTTCTGCCTTATGCTTGCTTGGCTCGCTGCTTACGATGATCCTGCATCATACTCCCTCACTTGAAAACTTCCATGAACTCCTGTTCATGAGCTCTTGCACAGTCTTTCCATGCTTATGAATTTTTGCTTCATCTTCCCAACTAGCATCTTCAACTGGATGTCCCTTCCATTTGACCAAGTATTCAAAATACTCTTTTCTCTTGGTCTTTTTGCTAATCCTCTTGTCAATTATACTTTCCATCTGTGGCTTTTAAGCTACAGGCATTTGTTTTGTCCATTGAATCTCTTTATGTTCCTTCTCTGCTTCTGCTTCCTCATCTCTATAAGGGTACAAATCCGTAACATTGAATATCAATGAGATTTCGATCCCATCGGGTAATTCAATCTCATATGCGTTTGCCCCAAATTTCCTTATGACCTTACACGGTCCAATCTTTTTCATCTTCAGTTTGTTATATGTTCCCCTTGGGAACCTTTCCTTCCTCGGATGCACAAGAATCAAATCACCAACTTCAAATTGAAGTTCTCTCCTATGTTGATCTGCTCTTTGTTTGTATTCTTGACTTGAACTCTGCAATCTCTCCTTAATTCAGCTGTGAAGATCCTTCATTCCTTCTGCAAATTCTTATGCACTAGCATTCCTGAATTCATCTTGTTCGAATATTTCAATTCAAAAACTCCCCTTGGTTGCATTCCATATAAAATATGGAATGGACTCTTCCCTGTGCTTCTGTTGAGTTATTCATTGTAAGAAAATTCTGCCTGTGGCAAAATGTGATCCCACTGACTGTGGTGTTCAGTCACTAAGCTCCTCAACAAATCTCCCAAGGTCTTGTTCACGGCTTCTGTCTGCCCATCCATCTGAGGATGATATGCTGAGCTAAAAGAAAAACGTGTCCCCATCTTTTTCCACAAAGTCCTCCAGAAATGTCCAACGAAATCGGTATCCTGATCAGAAATGATACTCTTTGGCAAGCCATGAAGTCTGACGACTTCTTTGAAAAACAGGTTCGCAATATGAGTTGTGTCATTGGTTTTCTGGCATGGTATGAAATGTGCCATCTTGGAAAATCTGTCGACTACCACAAAGATCGAATCATAGCCTCTCTGTGTTCTTGGTAGTCCTAATATGAAAACCATGCTCACTGTGTCCCACGGCCTTTCTGGTATGGGTAATGGTTGATATAACCATGTGTTCTGCCTTTTCCCTTTTGTGTGCTGACAAATCCTGCATCTGTCCACAAATTTCTTAACATCTATCCTCATCCCTGGCCAAAAATATGAGCCATTCAACTTTGAGAACGTCTTATCATGACTGAAGTGTCAGGCCAATCCTCCACTGTGTTTTTCCTTCAGTAGGTTCTCCCTCATGGAGAATTTTGGAATACATAGCTAATTGCTCCAGAATAATAACCCATCCTGGATCATATACTCGATGCATTGGCTTCTGTCCCTGAGAACTGGATTCTCAGATGCCTCATATGCCTCCTTAAAATCTAGGTCATCCCTATACATTTCTTTGAGGTTATCAAAACCCAAAGTCTTGACTCTGAATTCCTGCATAAGCAAATATTTCCTGCTCAAAGCATCAGCAACTTTGTTAGCAGTTCCAGAAATATGTTTAATTACAAAAGTAAAATTCTGCATGAATTCAACCAATTTAGCATGTTTTTGGTTCAACTTCTCCTATTGAGTCACGAATTGTAAAGCATGATTATCACTGTATAAAACAAACTCTTTGGGAACCAAATAATGTCTCCACTTCTTTAGTGCTTGTATGACCACATAGAAGTCTTTGTCACATGTTGAGTACTTAATTTTTACTTCATTCAGTTTTTCACTGAAATATGCGATCAGCCTATTGTCTTGGCTCAAGACCTCCCCAATTGCAAATCCACTCGGGTCACACATGACCTGGAATGTCTTGCTAAAATCCGGCAAAACTAGAATTGGTTGCTCCGTGATCTTCTTCTTCAGTAGGTTGAAACTCTTCTCTGCTTCTTTTGTCCAGTGAAAAGACTTGTGTCTTTTATTCACCGTATCCATCATTGGTGTGTTTATTCCACTGAAGTTTCGAATGAATTTCCTGTAGAAACTTGCCAAACCATGAAAGCTTCGAACTTCAAACACATTTTTCAGCGATGGCCAATTCTTAATCGCATTTACCTTTTCGGGATCCATCTTCAACTCATTCACAGAGATAAAAAAACCCAAATAAATGAGTTATATCCTCATAAATGATGATTTCTTCATATTAATCAGCAATTTCTCTTGTTGTAATCTCCCCATCACTGCAGCTAAATACCTTAAGTGCTCTGCTTCTGTCTTGCTGAAAATTAATATATCATCAAGATATACAATGACAAATTTCCCTATGAAATCCTTCAAGACTTCGTTCATCAATCTCATGAAAGTACTGGGTGCATTTGTTGAGCCAAATGGCATGACAAGCCATTCATGCAACCCCTCATTCGTCTTGAATGTTGTCTTCCATTCATCACCTTCTCTCATTTGAATCTGATGATACCCGCTTTTTAAATCAATCTTTGAAAAAAATCTTGCTCCACTCAAGCAATCCATCAAGTCATCCATCCTTGGCAATGGAAATTTGTATCTGATGGTAATCTTATTGATTTCCCTTGAGTCTATACACATTCTCCAGCCTCCATCTTTCTTTGGGTTGAGCATTGTTGGAACAACGCATGGACTCAAGCTTTCTCGAATCAATCCTTTGTCCATTAAGTCATGGACCTTTCTCTTAACTTCTTCATTTTCCTGTGGCGTCAACCTATACGCTTCTTTTTTCGGTAAACTGGCTCCAGGTATAAGATTGATATGATGGCTTATACTTATGATAGGTGGCAACGAACAAGATAGTTCTTCCACTACTATATCAGCAAATTCTCCCAGCAATTCCTGGATTTCTTCTGGTAACTCATCTATCCTCGTACTGGTCAAAACAATTTTAGGCTTCCTGACCACAATAAATTGTGTGTCTCCCTTCTTCTTAACCTCCTTAATAATTTCCTTCCCACTCATGAGACATACAGTGTTACTCACCTATGTTTTCAATTATGGGTTCTTAATCGGTAGCAACATGTGCATCCTCCCATTCTTCTCTAGGGTGTACGTGTTCTTTCTCCCATCATGAATCACGTTCCTATCATATATCCATGGTCTACCCAGCAATAGATGACAAACATCCATGGGAATGACATCACATAATATTTCATCTTTATATCCCCCTATTTTAAATTCAACTAAACATTGTTTAGTGACATTTACCTGATGTCCTTTCTGTAGCCACGAAACTTTGTATGGGCTTGGGTGTACAACAGTATCTAGCTCTAGCTTTTCTACCATCTCTGTAGATACGAGATTGTCTGTGCTACCGCTATCCACTATGACTTTGCATACTCTGTCTTTATTTTTGCAAGCAGTCTAAAACAGACTGTTTCGTTGGGCTGGGTTCTCTGCCTCCTTCTCTGGCTTCAAGAGAACTTTCCCCATCATCAAAGATCTTCTGCCCTCAGCATCTTCTGCCTCAACATTTTTTCCTTGAGCTTCGGCAATGTGAGTTTCACCACCATCTTTTTTCTTATCTGGACACTCATAGGATTTATGTCGGATCTTTCCACAGACAAATCATTTTACTTCACCGCCTCTACCTCTTCCTCTTCCTCTGGCTCGAGGAATAGTACTTTTATCAGCATACTTCCCTCTCTGTGAGCTTCCTCCTCTCTCATGTTGAGTTTGAGGTTTCTTCCCTTCTTCTTTAGATTTCTGAGTTCTATCTTGGGCAATTGTTTTGCCTCTGGCTTGACTTCTACCTCGGCCTCTTTGACCTTGCTTCT
>ML782642.1:151068-161256 GCA_009831015.1 Picea engelmannii
ATATATCTTCCACATGAATTTCAGAAAACAAATCTGAAATGGAGTAGACATCATCTTCAATTAATGGAATACAAATTTCTGCAAAAACTTTTGTAGAAGACTCTTCATAATAAGAGACTTGATCTTCTGATGGCTTCTCTTCTAGCTCTATTTGTTCGACCTCCTGCATGAAATATTCAAAATATTCTTTATTCCAAAATAGAACCTCCAATCTGGTCCATAATTCACTTGGAGTTAATCCTTGTGATTCTTCATATACTTGATGGAAACGTTTGGGAGAAACAGACATGTCGATACTTCCTATGGCCATATCTTGTCTATTGAGAAATTCATTTTTATCATCGACAGAATCAAGATCTACTTCCATTGCCATGGTTATTTTGTACAAGCCTCTACATCTGAGATGAAGCAGAATTTTTGGCTTCCATTCCAAATAGTTATGAGGCGTGAGAAGTATTTCTGACGAATAATCCATCTTTTTGTTTTCTTCAATCTTTTATACCTGCAAAAAAAATTGGTGTAGATTTTTCTTAGAAGTCTGTCGGCTCTGATACCATCTAAATGTGTTGAACCTACATAGAATAGATCTAGCTAGAAAATACTACACACATTTGCAAAGAGAAATTGAGAAAGAAGAAGCAAGATAGAAAGAATGGAAGAATTCTCATTAACTGTATTCCACACATAAAGAGTGAATAATTTACAATAGATATAGGATACATGAGTAAATAATGAGCCATAGTGGTGTTCTAGAGTGATCTGGACACACACCAGCAGTTACGAGAGTAAACTTCCACATAGTCTAGTCTCACAGGCAGTTATGGGAGTGAACTGCCACCTAGCTGAGTTAACTAGTCAACTAGTCTTCAGTTAACTGACTGAACAAAGAGTAGTGAGTTGGTGATGATCCCAATATTGCATGGTGACAAAACCAATGCAACATCTAAACTCAACTCAACTAGTCAAACTAAAGTGTCAACTGAAAGAGAATATTCTCCAGGTGGAATATTCTCCCCTAAAATATAGGAGACTAGATAATGACTAATTATGACTAATAAACAAGGAATAACCTTAGGAAAAATAAATCTTAGGAGTGTGTGAAGTAACTCCAACAGCTCCTGCATCATACTCCCCTGGAAAAAACATTCATGGGCTCCTTCCCATAAGCTCCCCAACTTCCTTTCCATTTTTTTGGATGTATTCTTTAGTCAACCAGATGGCATATTCTATTGGATGGTTCTTCCATTTGACTAAGTATTCATAATGGATCATCCTCCTAGTCCTTTTAGCAATCCTTTCTTCTAAAATATCCTCTATCTGGAGCTTCTCTATCGTGGGAATATGTTGCATCCACTGGATTTCATCTTGATCATCTGCTTATCCTATGCCATCCCCTCCATAGGGATATAAGTATGCTACATTAAATATTGGTGAAATGCCAATGTCCTCTGGTAGCTCAATCTCATAAGCATTTGCAGAAAATTTCCTGAGGATTTTACAAGGTCCTATATTTTTCAGCTTCAATTTATTTTATTTCCCTTGTGGGAATATTTCTTTCCTCAGATGTGTCATAACTTGGTCTCCAACTTAAAAATTTACCTCTTTCCTTTTTTGATCTACTATGTCCTTGTATCTCTAGTTGTTATTCTGCAGTTGGCCTTTGATTTGTTCATGCAATTTCTGCACTTCTGCAGCAAATTCTTATGCTCCTGCACTCTGAAATTCATCTTGTCCCAAATCTCTTAATTCAAAAATTCCTATGGGGTGAATTCCATATATTATTTGGAATGGTATCTTACCAATACTCCTGTTCGGTGAATCATTATATGCAAATTCTGCTTGATGCAAAACTTGATCCCACTAACTCTTATGTTCAGTTACCAAACTTCTCAACAAATTCCCTAAGCTCATATTCACTACCTCAGTCTGCCCACATGTCTGAGGGTGATATGTTGAACTAAAAAATATATTTTCCCCCAAATTCTTCCACAAAGTCCTCCAAAAGTGTCCCACAATTTTTGTGTCTCTTTATGAGACTATGCTCCTGGGCAGTCCATGCAATCTCACAATCTCCTTGAAAATAGATTTTCTATGTGGGTAGCATCACTTTTTTTGTGACATGGTATAAAATGTGTCATCTTTGAAAACCTTTCAACTACCACAAAAATTGCATCATTCCCCCTTTGTGTTATTAGTAATCCTAGAACAAAATACATACTTATAGCATCCCATGGCCTAGTTGCAATAGGAAATTGTTGGTATAGTCATGCGTTATGTTGTTTCACTTTAGAATACTGGAAAATTCTACATTTTTTCACAAACTTCTTCACATCAGATCTCATGCCTGGCCAATAGTATGAATAACTCAACTGTGCATATGTATTATCATGGCCAAAATGCCCATCCAATCCTCCATTGTTCTTTTCCTTCACCAAATTGTCCCTCATTGAACATTTCGAGATACATAATTGACTCCCTTTGAACAACAACCCTTCCTGGATTAGGTACTCCATCCATTGGCTTTTATCCGGCCTCATAAAAGGATTTTCACAAGCTTCATAAGCATCCTTGAAGTCCGTTTCTTCTTTGTACATTTCCTTGAGGTGTTCAAACCCTAAAGTCTCCACTTGGAATTCCTGCAAGATCAAACATCTCCTTCTCAAAGCATCTGCAGCTTTTTTAGCACTCCCATTAATATGCTTAATAACAAAAGTAAAATTATGCATGAATTCTACCCATTTGGCATTTTTTTTAATTTGGATTCTCTTTTCTGGTTATAAACTGCAAAGCATGATTGTCAGTATATAAAATAAACTCTTTTGGTATAATATAATGCCTCCACTTTTTCAAAGCTAGAATTATAACATAAAATTCCTTATCATAAGTTGAATATTTCCTCTTAAAATTATTCAAATTTTTACTGAAATAAGAAACAGGCGTATCATATTGACTTAAAAATGCACTGATGGTCACTCCACTTGCATCATACTTGAATTGTAAAGTCTTACTGAAATCTGGAAAAATCAAGATGGGTTGTTCTGTTATATTCTTCTTTAACGGTCTAAATCATTTCTCATCTTCTTTTGTCCAATCAAAGGATCCATGTTCTTTCTTTACAGTATCCACTATGGGTGAACATATACTGCTAAAATTCCTGATGAAATTTCTGTAAAAACTTGCTAACCCATGAAAACTTCTTACCTCGAACACACTTCTTGGAGAAGGTCACTCCTTTATAGCTTTCACCTTCTATGTATCCATCTTCAGTTCATTTGAAGAAATCACAAACCCCAAATATAAAAAAAAAAATTATTCATAAAAGAAAATTTCTTCAAATTTACCAACATCTTTTCATGTTGTAATCTCCTCAACGCCATCTTCAAGTGTCTCAAATGCTCCTATTTAGTTTCACTATAGACTAGGATATCATCCTATTGTTTGTGGAGCCTAATTATCTTCCTGATTCATAGGTCTTTATTTCATTCGTGTTTATAACCCATGAAGAGTGTACACCCCAAAATATTGTACACCCCTCCACGCAGGGGGTTTCGGGGGGGGATTATCCCCCCCGAATGGGAGATCTAGGGGCTAGCGGGGGTTCGGGGGTGAATCCCCTGAAGGAAAATTTTCCTTGTAAAATATTGTAATTTCATAGTCAATATGGACCGTTCATTATAAGGTCACGGATGTTAGAAAAACAAGATCATGGAGCAATAAAATAAAACAAATCCAAAAATAAAACACAAAAGATACACAATACAATAGAGACACAGATATACATGGTTCACCTAGTGTGGGATACATCCACCGAAGAAATTTCCAGGTCCTTCCTTTTTATTATCCAGCAAAATGAAGGGATATAACCTACAGCACACCCATTGTAACTTCCTCTTCTTTATCTCACAGTCTCCTCTCTTAGAATACAATATTCATGATAAATACACAACCACAATACAATTCCCTCATAAAAGAGGGTTTCCTTCTAGGGAAAAAAACCGTAACATAATCTCTAGAGTCAGATTTGTGACTTAATGATGAATGGTCAAGGTTGACGATGAAATTACAATATACATTTACAAGGCAATTTTTCCTTCGGGGGCTTCACCCCCAGACCCCATAGGGGAGGGAAACCCCCCTTTAACCTCTCTTCCTGGAGGGTTGTACATTCTTCATGGGGTATAAACACGGCTAAAAACAAAGACCTCTGAAAAGGGAAGATAATCAGGCTCCACAACTAACAATTCCCCACTTGGAGACTGGTCACAACAACTCCACCATTGTTGTATCTATTGGACTATGATCATTCTTGGACCTGGAAAATGTATCATCTTCACCTTCATGATTGAAGATAAATTGAAACTGATAAGGAACTCAGTTTCTCCTTGGTTACTCCCTTTGTTAACATCTCTACAAGATTTTGGCTAGTATGTATATTTTCCAACTTCAAATGTCCATCTTCCAAGATGGATCGTATGAAATGGCACCTGCGTTGTATATGCTTAGTATTTGAATGGAAGGTTTAGTTCTTTGCAATATTAATGGCACTCTCACTTTCACAGTACAACTTGTTATTCTCCTGCTTCTTTCCCAATTCCAACAATTTTGCATGGTGCATCATCACCCAAATGAACCTGTCCAAAATTACCCTTAACATAATCTAGAAAATGTTTCCTATGGGGTGTGGAATGAAATGAAGCCCTTGAATATACTACCCAAGACTCGGAAATATTATCTATAGAAAGAATCAAAGCATCTTGTAACACATCACATGTTACATTTGCTTCCTAATTTTTCTCATGATATCCATCTCTTTGTTTCTTTAGAGCTCTACAGTATTTCTTCAAATGTCCTTTCTTTCAACAATTCCAACACTCTATCTTTCCCAGTCTGGATTTGGATCTTCCCTTTATAGAATTCCCACATTTCCCTGAGCCCTTTTCTCTATCCTTTTTTCTTCCCCTGTTCTCCATGTTTAACGCATTACCTGATGTCTCACATGTGCTTTTCCTTCAAATTTCCTTGCTAAGGATAACACCAACAACATCATCAAATTTTAGAGTGTTTGAACCAGAGACAGAGTTACTTACAGCCATGACCAAGCCATTCCATATTTGTGGCAATGAGCACAAGATTAGAAAATCCTTGACCTCATCATCAAAGTCCACTTTTACAAAACTTAGCTGATAAGTAATCGTATTAAATTCATTTAAATGATTTGCAACAGACCCACCTTCTGACATCTTCATATTAAATAATTGCTTCATTATAAATACCTTATTGGACGTCGAGGTTTTTTCATACAATTTAGCAAATGCATCCATCAACTCCTTCATTGTCTTTTCTTTCAAAATATTGAAAGCCACCGACGCTACCACGCTTATCTGTATCTTTCCTAGTGTCTTTCTGTCAAGAACCTCCCATTCTTCATCCATCATGGCCATCGGATTATTTTCTATTCCGCCCAATGGTAGGAATAGATCATTCTGATATAAATAATCTTCCATTTGCATCTTCTATAATTGGTAGTTTTGGTCGTTAAATTTATCGACCCTGAACTTTCCATCTTTCACCATTGCTCCCACTCAAACCAGGAACCCTCTTTTCATGCGAGTTACCTTTCACTCGGATACTAGTTGTTAGAAAAACAGGATCACGAAGCAATAAAATAAAACAAATGCGGAAATAAAACACAAAAGATACACAATAAAATAGAGACACAGATATACGTGGTTCACCCAGTGTTGGCTACGTCCATCGGAGAAATTTCCAAGTCCTTCCTTTTTATTATCCAACAAAATGAAGGGATACAACCTACAACACACCTAAGGTAACTTCATCTTATTTCTCTCACATTCTCCTCTCTCAGAATACAATATTTGTGATAAATACACAGATGCAATACAATTCCCTCATAAAAGAGGGTTTCCTTCTAGGGGAAAATAACCTAACATAATCTCTATCATCATATATGTGACTTAATGATGACCAATCAAGATTGACTATGAAATTACAATATACATTTACAAGGCAATTTTTCCTTTTGGGGCTTTGCCCTCGAACCCCCGTTGGCCCCCAAACCCCCCATCCAAGAGGATGAGCCCCACCCCCCCCCCCCACATGGAGGGGTGTACAATATTCATGGGGTATAAACATGGCTGAAAACAAAGACCTCTGAATCGGGAAGATAATCAAGTTCCACAACCAACAACAGATCTGACGGTAGAAATTATTTTAGGGTTTTTTCCCTAGAATGCAAACCTTTTTTATGAGGGAATTGTATTATGGCTGTGAATTATCGAGAATATTATATTCTGAGTGAGGACACTATGAGAGAAAGAAGATGAAGTCACAACGGGTGTGTTGTAGGTTGTATCCCTTCATTTTGTTGGATAATAAAAGGAAGGACCTGGCAATTTCTCTAGTGGATGTAGCCCACAATGGGTGAGCCACTTATATCTATGTCTCTATTGTATTGTGTATATTTTTTGTTTTATTTCCACATTTGTTTTATTTCCACATTTGTTTTATTTTATTGTTTCGCGATCATGTTTTTCTAACACATCTAAATAAACAATTATAAATTTCCCAATAAATTCTTTGAGTACTTCATTCATTAACCTCATGAATGTACTCAGAGCATTGGTTAAGCCAAATGGCATAACAAGCCACTCGTAAAACCCTTCATTTGTTTTGAATGTTGTGTTCCATTCATCCACATCTCTCATCCTTATCTGATGATAGCCACTTTTCAAGTCTATCTAGGAAAAATAACTATCTCCACTCAAACAATCCATCAAATCATCAATTCTGGGTAAAGGAAATCTATACCTAATGGTTATTTTGTTGATAGCTCTAGAATTTGTGCACATTCTCCAACCACTATCCTTCTTTGGACTTAATATAGTCGGTACTACACATGGGCTCAGACTTTCTCTGATCAACCCTTTTTCCAACAGCCTTTGGACATGATTCTTAACTTATTTGTTCTCCTGAGGGGTCAATCTGTATGTTGCTTTGTTTGGAAAACTTGCACCCAGAATAAGGTCAATATGATGACTAATAATTTTGATGGGAGGTAAAGTATGAGGCACGTCATCCACCACAATGTTAACAAACTCATTGAGTGATTCTTGAATTTCAATAGGCAATTCATTCATGGAATTATTTGTAAGGATAGCTCTCGGGTTACCTATAATAGCAAACTGCATTTCCTTATCTTTCCTAACTTATTTCAATAGCTCCTTCCCACTCATGAGGAGTATACTCAAACTAGCTTCCCTTTCGACTCCTTTATCTTCCAATGGCAATAACATATGTCTACACCCATTTTTATCAAGGGTATAAGTATTTGTTATCCCATCATGTATGACATTTTTGTCATATTTCCATGGCCTTCCCAACAGAACATGACAAACATCCATAGGTATTACATCACATAAAACTTCATCCTTATAACTACCAATATTAAATGCAACTTTACATTTTTTACTTACCATGACTTGATGTCCTTTTTGTAGCCATGACACCCTATATGGATTCAGATGTGTTTTCATTTCCAACCTTATATTTTCCACCTTTTATGTGGACACTAAATTATCATTGCTCCCACCATCTATGATCACCTTGCATACTTTGTCTTTGGACTTGCAAGCAGTTCTGAACATACTCTTTCTTTTTGTTGGCTCTTGAACATATTTTTTCGGCTTCACAAGACCTTTCCTCATCATAATTGATCTTCCTTCTTCAGTAGCTTTTGCTTTTGTCTCTATCTCTAATATCTTCTGTTGAGCCTTAGTAAGCTGAGTGTCTCTAAAACCTGCAATTTTGTTCTTAGGACATGTTATCACTCTATAAATTCCCAGAGGTTGTTGTGAGGTAAGAAGAAATTTATCAGAGGTAACATTAACCAACCGCTTCGAAATTGGAAGCTAGCCCTACTAATTTCAGAGAGGGATCTCTCTGTAAGTTTTAGAATTGTTTGGATTTTCAAGATTTTAGGCTAGTTAGAAAGAATATAATCGATTTGTTTGCTTTTTTTTTAAATGGAATGGCGGAAAAACACTTACGCTTTCATTGGGCTATGGCGTCTATTTTTAAAAAGATAGAGGTTAAAGACAACTTTTATAAGATTCGTTTTACAGGGCGAGATAGTGCTAATGCTAGATTCTTTAGGAATAAAATGGTGTATTTGCTGAAAAAAGGTGAGATATCAATTAAAACAAAAAAGCATTTAAGAATTTCTTTGTTATAACATCAGCAGAAAAACATTTAAATCTATAAAATATTAAGAATAGAGTACACAATGGCAAATTCTGCAGCTTTAACTTCTTTTAAAGATTAGATTTAGAAAGACAATATGATAACTGAGAAGGGAAAAACTTTGACGCAGACAGAGGAAACTTCACCAACAATTAACACGTAGGAATCCTGTGAAAATTCTCTTTGTATTACTGGAATAACGTCTTGATAAAGATTGCAGCGACTAAAGCTTTCTTGGGTGTAGAGATCAACCACCCTCAATACTTCTAAGTTGGAAATATTTATAATAAAAGTTTACAACAACCCTGTCATTAATGATCAGAATGTGATGTAGTCTGAGTCTAACTAACTAGCTAACAAAATGCAGAAATGTAGTAACTGAAGGTGATGTGTCAAATCTCTCATGTTGAATTTGGGGAAGACCATTGGTGAGTCATTTAGATGAATTTAACGGTGTTGGAGGCTGAGATGGATGAGGCCTTACCTTTACTCAATCAATTCACACAGCTCATCCCATATTTGTGTGCTTGGGATGGTAACTTTCAATAGCTGGCGGTAGACTTCGTCCATCTCGGTGTATTTAGAAAAAGTCGACTTGATGAGGAAGATGTATTTGATTTCGTGTTGTATGTTGAGGTCATGTTGTAGAGTCTCCAAGAACGCTTTGCCTATGATGTTTCCCTGTATCCCTGAAAACTTGGAACTCTCTTTGGCCATGGTGGCGATCTTTTGCTTGTAATCGGACAAAGTCATTAATTTATCATGAAGGACACGTAGATCGGGAAGACCCTTTTTCTGTAAGGCTTCAATCTTGCTAAAAAATCTTTGAACTCCATTGTCCATGTTCTGAGCCTTTTCCTCCAACTGAAACATCAATCCCTTTTTAGTCAATACTCTTTTTACTTCGAGGATAGTCTCTGTTCTATCTTTGACTTTCAGTTCTTCCGGCTCTTCTTTGGTTTTTGAGTTCAGAAACTTAATGATCTCGTTGGTTGTCGAGGGCATCTCACCCAGCTCTGTTCTTATCCTGTCAATGGCCTGTCTACTCTTTAACATCAGATTATGTTGCTCAAACATGATTTGCACCATGGGCCAAATTTCATTTATGGATTTCGAGATATCTGTCCATATATTTTCCTTAGCCTCTACTAATGTCTTGCCTGCCACTGTTTGTTTCTGGAGATATTTTATTTTCTTCTTAAGCTTCTCTGCTACCTATATCTCAACATTGTATCTTGTTTGGAAAGAAGACTTCAGTTCTTGTAGACTTTCAATCTCCATTTTCAGCCTATTGATCTATGTTCCCTGCATAGTCATTTCCTCCATGGACTTTGCTAGCTCCACAGTTTTTTCCAGTGTTGTCAATGGAGTTGCTGATGAAATTTTTGTTGTAGTGATTGTTGGCACAGCTGTTGTACTAACTTCTATGATGGTAAATGCACTCAATGGAATGACTTCCATCGGGGTGGATTGTTCCTTCTCTTTCAATAAATTTTCCAAATCTGCCTCCATTTCCCTGAGCTGTGCGTTCTACTGCATGATAAGTTTCAGCAATTCTTCTTTCTCGTTTTCTACTTCAGTTGATTCTTTGGCTTGTGAATCTTCTGTTGGTGGAAATTTCAACTGTTTTCTTAGAGATGCAATGTCAACATTCTTTTTCTTTATCATCTACTCTGTTGCTTTTACATTTGAGGGATAGTACCCGATCTTGAGCACCAACTCCTCTAAGGATTTTACTTTGTTTTCCTTTGGAAAAGAGGATATCTTTTCCAACTTCAATTGGGTCTGAACATTGCTTAAAGATACCTGTAACTTAGTTACGGTGGAGGAAGCATGTGCTAATGTGGAGAAGACCATTTCTCCATTCTTTCTGTGAAAATCCATCTGGTCAGTTGGATGGACTTGTTTGGTGTCAAAAACAATGGTTGA
>ML782642.1:181421-192633 GCA_009831015.1 Picea engelmannii
TATCCTCCTATACCTCTTCCTTGGCCTCTTGGAAAAGGTCTCATTCCTATATAGTCTCCTCCTCTAGAGCCTCCTCCTCTAGATATTTGGTTGCCAGAGCTACTAGCTTCTTCCGTGGTTTTCTGGAACTTTTCCCTTGTGGTTCTTTTCCCTCAGGCTGGATTCTTTCATCTATTCTTCTGACTCTACTTTCTTGTCATTTTTTCTTCTGCCTTCAGAGCTACTTGATAATAATCTTCTACAGTCCTCATTGTCACTAAGATAATCTCATCTTGGAATTCATACCTCGACCCATTGATATGCCTAGCAACTTTCTCTTGATCATTGCCTTGTGTCCTACTCTTATATTCAACTTATAGAATTCTTTAGTATATTCCTTCACTAGAAAACCTTTATGTCTCAGATTCTGTAATATTCTCAATAGATTTAGTTGATAATCCATGGGTACAAATTTATCCTTGAGCTTAGCTACCATTCTATCCCAACTCTTAATATTGGGCTTACCTTTCCTCCTTCTATCATCCTGCAACTCGTCCCACCATAAAGCTACATGTCCCTTCAACCTGGTCACAGCATGCTTTATTTTCTTCTCATAATCAAAATATGTGTCTAAGGCATTTATCCACCCAAGCCATTATTCTACATTCAATTACCTTCATACATTGGGACTTCCATTTTTGCCCTAGTTCCCAGCTTGACAAGAGCTCTCAACAATCGTTCCTATGTTGCTTCTTCTCCTACAGCTTCTTCTTCTTCTGGATTTTCACTCTCAGCATCACTAACATCACAAGCCTCTGGCACTCTCCTTTTTGTTGCTTCCATGGAAAATAGCCTTGCACAAAGTTGTCTCACTTCTTTCTCCATAGTTGCATTGGCTACAGGTCTCTCTCTGCGTCTCCTCAGTGACATGGATTCCAATATATCTTCTCATAGAGTATTCATGATCTAATACCACATGATGCAAACCCCCAAGGGTTGGCACGACCTCTCGGTCTAGGATCGAGATTCACAGGAGCCAAAGTGGCTTGCAGGTCCTTATAGAACCATTGAACTCTTTACCATAGGCCCTTCACCACAATGTGGCACAAAATTTTCTATTCACGAGGTTCCTCTTTCCTTCAGTGAAGTTATGCACGGGACCGCAGGCCAGAACCAAGAACTTAGCAAAAAGGGCTCGTTTGGCACTTCGATACTTCGGGACTTCAGGATAAATCACCCAACACAATACACTCTAATCATCCTAAGTGGTTACGATCCGAACACGGTCATAAAGTGATATTGACCAGCAGTTGTGGGTCCTCACCATATCCTTCCACTGACGACAAGACTTGATCGGATGGCTCGCGAGGATCCTCTATTCTTGAAGATCTACGGTTAGGGTTTATTCTAGGATTTCAGGCTTCGTGGGTTCCTCCATTCTAACCAACAACGCCCCAAATTGCTGGAGTGTCGAATCACCAAATGCCTCGAGGATCTAATGGCTTGCACTCTCCTATGATTAACGGCTAATAACTACTCTAGAACTTTGGCACTCCAAGGTTCCTTCGCTCCAAATGACCATGACTAAACTCCCAAATGGTTGAATCTTCAAACTTCCCAAGGGCTCGTAGATCTATGACTAAGATTTAAGTTTACGGTCAATGGTTCACAGTTAATTCGGGGCTCGGGAAAGAAATATAGACACTCTCGTCCTTGTTAAAGGATTTCAAGGATTCTATGAGGTCCACCTGGGAAATCTGCACTCGATGTAACTCTTGATCTTTGTCACTTCGAGGAAGTGAACTCTGGCGCACACTTGCGCTTCCCTCATGAGATTTGACCCTTAGATTTTAATAGTCCACGAACTCCTTGCGCTAACTCTCTTGAGCTTTTGGGCTTATAAAATTCCATGTGCACTCCTTGCACTTGCTCTGTACAGAATTGCACTATCTATCCTGATCTTCTAAACCCATAAAAGGTTGACCTCCACACACCTTGTGTTGGCACTGTGCACTCCTTACACGAAGACTACCAAAAGAGAAACAATTGAAACTTAAATAGAATCAAAAACTCATTCAGTAAACAAACAACATTCACAAAGATACAGAAACACAACAACACAGTATCAATTTAGTTCTAGGAAGAACAAAAACAGGTTTTCATCCTTGTCTCAGAAATTTTAAGAGTATTTCTCTTCATTCCCAAAACAAACTTGCTTTCAACATAGATTACAATTATGTATACATGAATTGGATTTTCGATCCTTCCTTCCAAGTCAATCTAGTGCTTTCACATCTTAATAAAGACATTCTTATCACTAAGCTATCACAGTAAATGCTCATTTACAATTTAGATATGATTCGATGCTCAAAATCTGTACAATCCTACAATCACTAAGACAATTACAATTTTTCGGAGTACATACAATGGCTCTAGTCTTTTAGATCTCAAGGGATCTATAATTACAAAAGTCTCAAAATTTAGATGTTGTGTCTTCCTTGGAATCCAAACCAGTTAAATGCACGTTGCGCTATACGTTGATTCACCTTCCACCACACCTCATTAATTGTGATGATGATGCTCTTGCATCACCTAGTAGTAAGAATCTCTAATTCTGCACTCTTCTTGCATGTGAAAACCTTGCACATAGTTACCAACTTGACGAAAACCCTCAAGAGTTATCACTTTTTTAGAGGTCACATATAGTCACTATTTTTACCCCCATTTTGAAAAGTGGTGCTATCGGAAGCACCCTTTTCTAGGGGGTTAAAAATACCACCTTTTGCAACCATGGCCTTAACAACATCGTATTTTTACTTTAAAATCGACCCCGTAATTGAAAAGTGACACTACTAGTTGCACCATTTCTTTTAGGTTAAAATTGCAACTTATTTGAAACCATGGATTCAACAACCGGTACCATTGTAACCAAAATGTTAAAATCAAACCCTTAATTGAAAAGTGGTTCTCCCAACAGCACCCCCACTTTTTGGAGGGTTAAAAAATTACAATTTTTTTCTAAATCATGGTCGTGACAATTGATATACTTGCAACCAAAATCGTAAAATCAACCCCTACATCAAAAAGAGGTGCTCTCAGTAGCACCATCTTTTCTTAGAGCTTAAAAATGCAATATTTTTGAAACCATAGAAAAATAAATAAAAATAGAAAGAAAAAACTAAATAAGAGGAAATAAAACAAAGTCGAGGAAAAACATGTTTTTTATAAATAAAAATAAAAATCAATTTTAAATTCAAAAAACATTAAAAAATAAAAACAAACCCCCTTCACCCTCCTTTTAATTTATTTATTTTTTTAAATTGTATTGAAAACTAATTTGAAAAAAATATATATATAAATCAATTTAAAATTGTAATTAAAAAAACATTAAAAATATATATATATATCCTCCCTCGCCCTATTCTCTTATAGAATTGGCATGTCAAAACCCTTAATCATTTCTTTAGTTTTGTCTTCTTTCCAAATCACCTTGTACCTGGGTCAAGTTTGAGTTTCATGTTAGGAGATTGTCTACCTTGAGCCTTAGAATTTCACCTTGTTTGGATGCCTATTCATGTTGAGATGCTTTTATTTCTGCAAAATAAAAGCAATGAAGTTATATTTAATAAGAAGAAATTGTCTTATACCTTCTTTTGGTTTGATGCTCACTGACATGTGCAAGCTTGTCCTTGCATATCATTGTCCATGCACAGAAAATATGGGTGGAGATTAATTATCGATAGTGATTTCTCAATTTATAGGGTAGGGATCTCTACCATCTTTTTATGTTTTTTCTTTTTTTTTATTGGATTTGCAACTATGCTTATAATGGGTTTTGGTTAAAAAAAAAAAAAAACATTTATAAGTTTTGTTAGTTTTTCTAGTTTTTGGATTTTATAGGTGCTTTTGACCATTGCATATATGTCCAAACTTTTTTTCGTACACAAACAATGTATGTATTGTTTAATCAATAGTCAAGGGAAGCCTTTATGTCCAAAAAAAAATTATTCATGGTTCAAATCATAAATGTTAAATTAGTTCACAAATAAACTAATATTTAGTTTCTATGTTGGTTGGCCCTTCTAGAGTGAAAGAGCCATAGGCACCACCTTGACTAGAATCATTGGTATTGTCACTACGATTTCCAACATCTCTTACTTTGAAACACCTCCAAATGCAGCTCATTATCACCATCACCTTGAGGACTTCCCTAAACCCACATCCTAGTGGGCCCAAGGGTTCACTTGTTTGAGTGAACATACACCAAATATTGAGCTTTGTGTGAGGTTAGGTGAGTCCTCTTCATATAATAGATTAACTAAATAACTAAATGGAAGGAATTATAAAATAGCCTCCATATTGAGAAACTCAGATCCCATACTACATCCGAAATTTGACTTAGTCATGGAATGTTTATTAAACATAATTGAATGCAATTTCTCCCTCATATGATAAAAACTCCCATATGCATTCCCAAGCATGGTGTATCGTTGTCAAAAAAGTGGAAGGCGTCAATAATAGAAGTAATAATTGTCAGTATAACCTCCAATTGCCTCTAAAAAACTATCAACTAGGCCCTCAACTTGTTTACCAACACTAGAACAAGAGTCCTTCCATCTATAACTTGAGAAAAACGATCATATTTCTAAGCAACTTGAGCATCTTTACGAAACGTTCAACATAATAAAGGTGGAAGCAAACTTGGTCTTTCCACATCGCAAAAGTTACAAGGTCACATATTTTCTATGGATTTCCATAGATGTTAAATGATTAATAATGGAAATTTGCAGCATATTTCCTACCTTTGTGGCCTACCGAACCCATGCATTGTTCTTGATATCTTTCAGCAAGAGATTCATGGAATAAACAACACAAGCAATCCAAAATATATTTGAACATGCATCCTCAATCAAACCCCTTGCAAGTATGTTATATTTATTACAATTTGAACCATCTTTTATTGGCCAACCTATTTGATAACCTCTTTAAAGTGGCCTACCAAATATGGACCATCATTGGTTAGTTATAGTGTCATGACATATCAAAAACATAAACAATCCTGGACTATAAATCAATATATTAAGCAAAGATTTATGGTTGATATTTGTCCAACCATTTGACAATAGACACCACAAAATCCCTCGAAATCCTTCCATGCAGACCTTCTTCTATGTCAATGTCTACACTTTCTCAAAACTTACAGAAAAATATCATTTGAATGCATTGTTGGCCAAATTGTGTATAATATCCCTCCAATAAAAATCCCTTCACTCATTGAATGATATGTCATTTGCAAAATAAAAATCATTCCAACTAATGCATCAATGTATGTATACTCTCTTGCATCCAAAGATGATTAAGTGGTGGAAGACCATGGCACTGAACAACATTGTGATCAAGTGAGTCCCTAGTAGATATTACTCTACATGATCAGGATGAGTGGGAGCAGTACTCAGAGGTGATTTCAATCTTCCAATTGTATTATAATATTTTATGAAAGATGCCTTCTTTGAGCCATGAACTTATTCAAATATTTGGAACCACTACCTTTTCCCAACTCGAGTGAAATTCCATCTCATAGGTGCAACCCCCCTCTTTTTTAGTCACTCTCAATGATTCAGGTGGACATCAATGGTCGCCCACCTATTCCACTAGCTCAACATATAGTTTCCATTTTGGAAACGTTTCTACATTTTTTGGTTCCCAAACTTCTGGGGTCATTCGGAATGTGTACTCCTTGGCTAGACCTTTTCGACGAGGTATAAAGCATCCCAAACAGAGATGGTATGAAAAAATTACGCCCTGGGGAAGTTGATGTATCAACTACTCCCATTGGGGCCCACAAACCTTTTGGTGTTTCACCTTTCGGGGTTAGGTTTTTGGATGTTTAGGGTTTTCTCATTTATGTTTTATGTTAAAAAGGCATTGGGGGCCTCATTGTAATCATCTTCTTGTAATGTGCATAACCATCACATCTCTTCTTAGAGATAATCTACCACCATTCTAACGAGTTCATTTCACTTTGTATTTTCTTTTATAGTCTCTACATATTTTAGTGTTTAATAGAAGTTGAGTATTATTGTATCTCTCTATGTTTCAGTCTTATTTATGTGCTTCATTTTGTTCCCTCGTAAACATGGATCAGTGGTATCAGAGTGGTATTCTCTTTATTAGTTTCTCTATGCATGTCCCCAACGAGGTTAGGGTATCAGGCATTGGGAATTGAACTATTTGAACCATTGGAATACCGTCCTCATCAACCCTGATGATCGCCCATGGAGGAGGAACAAAGAGACGAGGGAGCAGGAGATCTTATTAAGTAGTTGCTCGTGGAAGTCCTCACAAAACATAGGAATTAGATGATGGATCAATTTGCAAAAATACTTCGACAGTTGTCAACAACAATAGAGGCATATTCATCAAGTGACCACTATGGAGGTGCCACCCCCTTTAAGGTAGAAGTTAATTTTGATATTCCTACATTCGAAGGTCAAATAGATGTGGATGCTTTGGAAAAATGGTTAAATATACTAGAAGGTTATTTCTCTATCCATAATTTTTCCAATAGGGAAAATATCACCTGTGTGCTCCTTAATGTAGCCCCCCATGTCAAACATTGGTGGAAAACTTACTGTAAGAAAAAATCCACATAGGAGTCTAGAATATTTGGGGTTGATCCCACTTGGGATTATTTTATGGATGCCATCAAGGAACAATATTACCCTGTTGGAAACTATGACAACTAGTACATGAGATGGACCACACTATGTCATGAGAGGGACCAAACAATGTCAGAGTTCACAAATATCTTCCATAGCTTGCACACCAAGCTGGGTATCGGAGACTCTGAGCGGCATATGGTTCTAAAATAATGTGGGGCCCTACATAGGTGCATTCAAACAAAAATAGAGTTTATGTACATCTCGTCGCTAGGAGCCTCTTATCAAAATGTTGTCAAAATTGAGTAAAAATCTAAGCAGAGGAATAAGCGGGAGTTTGGATCTGTGAATGCATCACAGCATAATTTGGACAAAGGAAACCCTAGCACATAGAACAAATGACAAAGCAAGCATGGAAAACCACAGGAAAACCAGTGTAATCCATAAACAAACAAGGGTAATGGGAAGATGAAGAAAGAGACTGGGAAGTGGTGTGAATTCCATAAAATCCCTTGGCACAACACCGATGAATGTCTCTCGAAGAAATCATTGATGGTTGAGCTAAAATCCTCAGAGTCAGATCCAATCTCTGACACTAATTCATAGCCAGACAAGGTGAAGAAGATAATTGATGCAAAACCTAGTGCCACAGTCACTACCACCAAGATCCAGCCAAATGAACCAAAAGAGCCAAAAGAAGGTGAGCATATTTTTCACTCACAAATGTGTGTTAAGGGTGCTCCACTAAATTTCATTGTTGATAGCGGAAGCCAAAATAACCTCATCTCAGTAGAGGTCTTGAAGAAGTTAAGTTGTCGGCAACACCACATCCATAACAGTACAACATTGAGTGGCACAACCAAGGATGAGATCTTCATGTCAACCAACAGTGGGGCATGCCCTATGGCATCAATACCTTCAAGGATGAGGTATTGTGTGATGTTTCCCCAATTGAAGTTTGTGTTTTTCTTTTAGGCCAGCCATATATGTGTGTTGATGCCCAAAATCGCAACGTGGAATACCTACATGCAAATTGGTTGCAATGACATATTATTTATATATAATTAATAATATACTAGATAGATGGGACCCCATATGTGAATGATGATGAAGGATGTCTTTCCTTTTTATGCACTCATGTCTATTATTACAAAAATGAGTCTATAGTTTTAAAAATTTGAAACCGCTTTCCAAGCAAAATTGAAAAATGATAGGTTTATTGACGATTTAATTCAAAGGGAAGAGATGTGACTATAATGAACATCTTAGTTTATTCTACTACACATATATTTTGATTGTTGATTTAAACTCCCAACATGGGATATATTTGGATATGGCATGTTGCACTTATAAATTCTTGTGATTATCATGGTCATTGGTTAATTTTGAAGGGTGGAAATGCCTAGCAATGAATGTGGGACATACATATGCCTTGTGCTAAGTGTTAAGTGCACACATAAAACTTAAAACTTTATGGAAGGTGGAAAACTTGACTTTGTATTGAATTGTTGATTGATAACTATAGTGGATTATGCGTTGGAGGTGTTGGTGTGCTCGTACTGGGATATGGTCGATAGAATTAATGTAAGATACGGCGTGCAATTACTTCACATCGCTCTAAACCCTACCTCGAGGTCGCCACCCTCTCTTGGTTCACATTTGGTTGATTGATTGGTTGATTTTGCCTCCATTTTTCTCGTCCTTGGAAGAAATAGTCATGTTTTGGACAGAAAGCATATAGTCATGGTTGACGACAATATTTTTACTTTGACAATGTTTTGGACAAACAGCATATATTTAGGCATTTTTTTTGGAAAACATGGATATAATGCTATTTTTTTATATTGTCATGTTATATTTTGTTGATATTTAAATATTTGGTCATAAATATGAGCACGGGAGTTACAAGGAGAGCATTTGAATCAAATGATTGGGGTTTTATATTTCATATTTGATGATTATTGAAAGAAATGAATGGGAGTTACAAGGGGCCCCACCTATTTAGTTATTATCTAACTAGACCCTTATTTATATAAACTATTATTATTTGTCTCAACTAATTAGTTAAGCTAATTTGGATTAACTAAAGAAAGGTAGTTGAACTACCATAACTCGTTGAGAAGGAATAAAATCTCAATGAAAGGAAGAGACAAGGGAGAAAAATAGAAGGAGAACTTCAGCCATAAGGTTTTCTCTATACTAGTGAGATACTTTCATCCTTCATTCATTCTGAGTTTACTAGAAGGATTAACCATCTTGGTGACAGCGGGGTCTTATTGAAGGCAACATGATTCCAAACTGAATCATATATTTCAGCATCTTGTTTTAAAGGTGTATGATTTATCTTTGGTAGTCTATGTGTTCTTTCGTGTTTATAAATTAAATTTTATGACTGATAAAGAATATTTTGCAGAGTCAAGTGACAACACTTTGTGGCAAGTTGATCTAGATCTTTAGCTCCAGTTTTCTTTTTTTTTCAGTCTTTTTGTATGGTGCCCATCGGAGGATTCTAAATCTGACTTTGGTCCCTACCCTCACAAGGGTTTGTAAAGAGAATTTAGTCTTGTATCTCAAAATGAAATTAAAACAAGAATCAGTGTTTTTATTTTGGTCTCACATGTGTATTTTGATTATCCGGTTCATTTTTTTCTTTTATCTCCATGTACACAGTTATGTAAATTATTTCATGTAATTTCTTTTTAATTTGATTTGTTTTATGCACAGTTACATATAAATATAAAACAAACCAGCCTTGGTCCTTGTACTTCATACCTATGGATTAAGTGATTGTATTTTTGTTTTAAGGCTATAAACACCGGGTGACATTCCAAACTATCTTTCCTTAGCCCAGTAAGATTTGAAAATGCTTGAGTAAGGTTCTCCATAAATTTTCCTTAACAATGTGGAAATTTCATGTTGTGTATGAGTTTAGACCTCATAGTTTCATTGTTACTGTGATCAAATAATTGTATAAGATCCCAGAGGTAGCTCTGTTGGACTTACTTCTCACACACCTAGGATTTATGTTTCCTAAGGTTATTCCTTGTTTATTAGTCATAATTAATCATTATCGAGTCTCCTATATTTTAGGGGAGAATATTCCACCTGGAGAATATTCTCTTTCAGTTGACACTTCAGTTTGACTAGTTGAGTTGAGTTTAGATGTTGCATTGGGATCATCACCATGCAAAATTGGGATCATCACCATGATAATTAGACCTTGACTTGGTATCATCACCAGAGTGGTGCATTAGCCTTGATTCCCTGAGTTAACTCCTCACTACTCTCTGTTCAGTCAGTTAACTGAAGACTAGTTGACTAGTTAACTCAACTAGGTGGCAGTTCACTCCCGTAACTGCCTGAGAGACTAGAATAGGTGGCATTTCACTCCCATAACTATTGGTGTGTGTCCAGATCACTCTCGACCACCACTATGGTGCATTGGTTCACCTCAATTCGAACTCATTGAGTTATGCAGAGTATATCATGTGTATATTATTCATTATTCATAACGGTTAACGAGAATTCTTCCATTCTTTCTCTCCTTCTTCTTCTTTCTCCAATTCTCTCTGCAAATGTGTGTATTATTGTTTAGCTAGATCTATTATGTGTAGGTTCAACACATTTACATGGTATCAGAGCTGATGGACTTCTAAGCAAAATCTACACCAAAAAATTTTGCAGGTAAAAAAGATTGAAGACAGCGGAAAGATGGAATTCCAAAAAGAATTCATCCTTACACCTGACAACTATTTTTCATGGAAGGAGAAAATATCCATACATCTTTGGTCCAGAGGGTTGTACAGGTTAACCATGAATACAAATCCAGAGCCAACATCAGCCATAGAAAAATCCAAGTACTTAAATCGCATGGATGAGGCACTCAGTGTTAAGAACCAGAATAGCTATACAAATATAATCACCACAAATACTGAATACAAAATAGATCCACATAGCAAGATAGAAGAAACCACACTTTATTATTACCAAACCCTTGAGGTAGGGTAACACCATACCATGGATACTATTATGTAAGGGATCCTCTCTTGTTCACTTGCTTCTTCAAGGGGGCTTCCTCCTAATGAGCTTCAGCCTCAAACACAACAGTTCTCTTCATATCCCATTACATTTCTTGAACCCCTTTATATAGTGCTACCATCACCTAAGAACATTCTAGAGGAGGAATCTTCTAGAAGTAGAACCTTCTAAGAAGTCCTCTTACATTTTTTATATCTAACTACCATGGTTGTTTCAGGATTAATCCGTAAGTGCGGACATGAACCGATCTCCCTAGATCCACCTGGATCTAGAACAAAACGTGACAGAATAATACACTTTCTCTAGATCTAGCCTATTGGCTGAACTAAGAGATAAGAATTATGGACATACCTTATGAACTCTTTCCTTAGGTCTTTGTTGTTCCAAGCTTCGCTCCAATGCTCTTGCACCGTCCAGATCACAACAGCACAAACCAATCGAAGTGAAGGCAGATTAAAATATTCAATATCTAGTCTATACATATGATCAAGGAATTATGTAATAAAGTGACATCATCTTTATGGGAAAGGGACATA
>ML782642.1:204866-220790 GCA_009831015.1 Picea engelmannii
CTAGAAACCCTAAATCTCTCCAAGCAAGCAAACTACAGCAAGAGGTGTGTAAGTCAATGATCCAGTAAGCCAAAAAGACACAAATCAACTGTTCTGAGCAATTGACAAAGTCAAAACTTGATTTCAAAATTTTTCAAAATCTTTCTCGCAGGCAAGCCTTGGACACAGTGCGAGAATATAGTATTCTCGCAGGCCACTTTAATGCAAGATGCGAACAGTTCGCACTGGACCCTATAAGCAGGGTGCGAACTTCACTAGTTCTCGCAGGCTGTCAATGGACACAGTACGAGAATCTCTAAATATACTAAAAAATTTGAAATTACAAGCAAAATTCAAAGTGAATTATAGACCCAGAAGGTCTCTCAAGGTATCCTGAGGACTCAGACACTGACAAAACAGGAGAATAATAGCAATAGAGCAAATGGCCACAGAAAATTCAAAAAACCAAAAAGACAAAGGGGTAGGATCCCTAGTGGAGTCGCCAATTTTGTTTCAAGATTAATCCGTAAGTGCGGACACGAACCGATCTCCCTAGATCCACCTGGATCTAGAACAAAACGTGACAGAATAATACACTTTCCCTAGATCTAGCCTATTGACTGAACTAAGAGATAAGAATTATGGACATACCTTATGAACGCTTTCCTTAGGTCTCTGTTGTTCCAAGATTCACTCCAATGCTCTTGCACCGTCCAGATCACAACAGCACAAACCAATCAAAGTGAAGGCAGATTAAAATATTCAATATCTAGTCTATACATATGATCAAGGAATTATGTAATAAAGTGACATCATCTTTATGGGAAAGGGACATATTACTGTATTGAATTAATTGAAAGTGAAACTTACAACCTGAGCCTTGATGTCGTAGGTCTCCTTTCGATGGCTCCTAGCTCTGACACACACACTTTCTCATGCATGAAGAAAATCAACTACTTGTGACGACCTTGCTGTAGTCTCTTGCTGTTGTAGCATCAGTCCTTCATACAGGCTTTCAACAATTCTCCAATCAATCTCTTGCTAGATTGCTTGTAAATTTTTCCATGAGCAATCTCCTCAATATATAGGAGAAGATAATTTAGTTACTTGGATAGAAAATGATCCCAAGATATCTGGAATGCCAGCACTTGAACAACCATTCGTTAGCCAAATCATTCTTCTCGAAGATTCTCTTCTAGAAGGCTCGAGAACTTCATCTTTTTCCTCTTTAAGAAGATGTTCGCACCCTAGCCTTTGTTACAGTGCGAACTATTCGCACCCTAGCTTAAGGCAGCCTACGAGAATTAGGCATTCTCACAGGCAAGTATATAGGTAGCCTGCGAACTCCTTGAAAAATATAGTTTCTGGAAGCAGACAAGTGCAACTTTTCTCAGGAAAGTATTCTTATTGAAGAACTTGATTTTTATATCATTGTGACATCATCATACCATCATCACGATGACCAAAATTGTGTATAACAATGGTTGGCCTTAATTAATAATATAGTGGACCTAGTCCACCTTACCTTGAATGGCCTCCACTATTATCACTATGGGCCCTCTGGGCCCCCCCACTACCTCTCTAGCTACCTTACACTCGGAACAATTTGTAGTCTTATTTCTCTTGATCTCCTTTTTCATATATCTTCATGTAAGACTCCCAATGAAGCTTGGACCATATTGGAAGGGCTCTTTGGAAAACATGATAAGATGAGGGGACACATGCTGGAGTTGGAGTTGCTCACATTGGATCCAAAAAGCTTCGAGAATATCCAAGATTTCTTTACAAATTTCAAGGATTTACTACAGCAACTCAAATCTTGCGGGGTTGATAAATTGAAGGAGGAGAAACAAATGGTTCTCACCATTCCCTCCAATCTTGGTCCTGAATTATCTGTATTTGTATCTACATTCCATACTATCAGATTCGTCTCTGGAGCCACCTAAAAGATGCCTTCTCTTGAAGACTTTATAGAATCCCTGACACAAGAGCAAACCAAGCTCATCAACATGGGCGCAATCAAAGGCCCAAGGGCGCATGCACTCACTGTGCATGATGGCAACCACAAATATCAAAAATCTAAAGATAAAGATAAGAGAAAATATCATGCACATACGAAGAAGGAAGGGTACACAAAACCCTTCACTGATGCCTCCGGATCCAAAGGAGAAAGGGGAATAAAAGGAGAGAAATGCACATACTGTCACAAAGGATTCCATTCGGAATCCACATGCATGGAAAAAAAAATAGATCTGATGTCTCAAATGCTTCAGCAAAACAACCTTGGAGATCACATCCCTGAGGGTGCAAAGAAGAAGAAGCCATAAGATCTAAATTCCAAGAAAGGCAATTCTAGCCATGCCTTCATTACCATCAACTCCTCTCTCAATGCTTGGATCGTAGATTCAAGAGCATCACATCACATGGCTGCCTTAGAAGTAGTATATTCTTCATTGGATGCATACAAAGGTTCTCCTATTCTAATGGGGGACAACTCTTCTGTCGAAGTCACTGACAAAGGAAGGATTGAACTCACTAATGGAAGCTTCGAGAACGTGTTGCATGTTCCCAAACTTTCTGTCAACCTTCTCTCCATATATCAGATGACAAATTATGGCACCGGAAAGAAGAAATTTGTATTCACACCAAATGTCATAGATATATATGACATGCAAACCAACTCCAGGGTTTCTACCGGTGAGGTAAATCATCAGTCTAGATTGTATACATTTTCTGAATTCATTGAACCTGATTCTGCTTTACTGCTTACTCATGCTGATGAAAGTAGTAGGATATGGCATGAAAGGTTTGGACATTTTAATTTCATATACATTCAACAACTTATCGAGGATATATTAGTTGATGGTCTACCAGACTTCCATTTCTCCAAGGGAGTATGTGAGGGATGTGTTCTCAGGAAACACCCTCAAGAGAAATTCAACAAAGGAAAGTCTCAGCGAGCTTCGTCCTTTTCTGCATCCATCCATCAGCAAAGCAAGGTTTGTTCTCATTTTTGTTGATGATTTCTCATGTTTTACTTGGATCTACTTTCTCAGGAAAAAATCGAAGGTCTTTCAACACCTCAAATATTTCAAAGCCTTGGTTGAGACACAGTCTGGAAAGAAGATCAAAGTCCTCTGAACTAATAACAGGGGAGAGTATGTGAATCATGAGATGCACAATCTTTTCCATGAGGCAGGGATTCAATTGTAGCATACAATTCCTTATACTCTACAGCAAAATGGGGTTGTTGAGCGGAAAAACAAATCTCTAAAGGAGATGGCATATTGCATGTTGCATGCAAAGTCACTACCATAGAGACTATGGGCCTAAGAACTTAACTGTGCAACATACATCCAAAACAGATCTACCCATAGATATGTCAAGGATAAGACCCCCTACTAGGCTTGGAGTGGCCTCAAACTGGAAGTGACCCACTTTCGCATTTTTGGTTCTCGTGCATGGGCCCAGATTCCCTCTGAAAAGAGGAAGGCACTTGATCCACAGAGCACTGAGTGCATTTTTGTTGGATACCCTGACGGTGTGAAGGGATATCATCTTATTGATCTTTCCTCTGATGGGCTCATCATTGAGCGTAGTGTCCAATTCGAGGAAAGTGTCTCGCATGTACCTTAGCAGCCGCATGCAGACACCTTCACTCTTCCACCTGCCCGAGATGATGAGCATGCACATGTCCATTCTTCTTCAGATGAGAGTTTTGATTCAAAGGACTCAAATGATTCGCATTCAGATTCAAATTCAGTACAGTCAGATGCAGTTGCAGAGCCAAAGCATAGGCCCAAGTGGGCACAGACTACTCTTCAGGATGTAGGGGATCTCATTGGTGATCTAGCTGATACTAGGAGGACTCGATCTGATTTCGAGGAGCCTCCTATTGCACTCACTGCCACTAAACCATTTCCCTCTAGACATCTTTTCTTGGTTCAGTCTTCCGATCCACAGTCTTATGGCGAGGCTGATGGAAATCCTTTTTGGGAATCCGCCATGCAGGAGGAGTACAACTCCCTCCTCGAGAACTAGACTTGGGATCTGGTCCCCCTTCCTTTTGGGAGGAAACTTGTCAGATGCATATGGGTCTACAGGACCAAGAGTGCAGCAGATGGACAAATCAACAGATATAAAGCCAGGATTTTCGCCAAAGGCTTTCATCAGGTTCATGGTATTGACTATGATGAGACCTTCACTCCAGTAGCGAAGATGGATTCCATATGATTGGCACTTGCCATTGCGGCAGCCAAGGGATGGGAATTCCATCAGATGGACGTGAAGAATGCATTTCTTCATGGTGATCTCTCTGAGGAGATCTACATGGAGCATCCCCAGGGATTTATGAAGGACTCATCTTTGGTCTGTTAATTGAAGAAGTCACTTTATGGCCTCAAGCAGGATCTAAGGGCATGGTATGCCAAGATGGACTCCTACCTGTTGTCACAATAATTTGTACATTGTAAATCAGACCCAAATGTCTACATGCTTTGGATGGTTGATTCACTTCTACTTTTAGTTCTGTATGTCGATGATTGTTGATCATCGGTTGCTCAACTTTAGCGATTGTTGCAGTCAAGAGGATTATTCATGACAGGTTTTTGATGATGAACATGGGTCCACTATACTTCTTCCTTGGACTTGAGATCAGTCACGATGCATTAGGCATCAAACTGTCTCAAGCCAAGTATGCACGAGATTTGCTTGAGATATTTCACATGACAGACTGCAAGTCTACTCCGACTCCTTTCCTATCATGATTCAAACTTGAGGATGGTGGGGAGACTCCACTGGTTGTTATCACACTGTACAGACAACTAGTGGGGAGCTTATTGTATCTCACACACTCCAGACCAGACCTCTCATATGCAGTTGGTGCAGTTTCCAGGTTCATGCAGGAGTCGCATGAACTACATTGGAAAGTTGCAAAGTGTATCCTTCGATATGTACAGGGATTCATTATGTAGCAGACTCTACATTAGATCTCATTGGGTTTATTGATTCCAACTGAGTTGGTGATAGCATTAATCGCAATTCCACATTTGGTTACTCACTCGGTCTTGGTTTTGGTCCTATCTATTTGTTGAGCAAGCAGCAAGCTGCCATTGCTCTATCTTCAGCCGAGGCAAAGTACATAGGGGTAGTTAACATAACCATTCAGGATATGTGACCACAAAATTTTCTCACTGAGTTGGGCATTCAGTTCCATCAACCGATCGTCATATGGTGTGACAACCAGAGCACTCTGAATTTCTGCAGAGATCTAGTTCAGAGGCAGCGGATGAAGCACATCAAGATCCACATGCACTATATCCAGGACTTAGTACACGAGGGGATCATCGACTTACAATTATGTCCTTCAGCAGAACAGATGACAAACATTTTCACCAAGACCTTCACTGAGCAGAAATCCCATTCTCTACAAGGTCATCTTGGAGTGAAGGACACAGTTGCCTAGCAACTGTAGTTCTTATTTTTACATACATTTTACCTTGAAGGGGGGGTTTTCCCATGAGGTTTTCCCTCTTTCCTCACTTTATTTTCAGTGTATCTTTTGTACTTGGGTACCTAACATGGCCTCATTGTCGAGACCCAATATTTATTTTCACCATAGTGATGTTCAGGGGGTGTTGGTGTTACTTCACACACACCTAGGATTTCTTTTTCCTAAAGTTATTCCTTGTTTATTAGTCATAATTAGTCAGTATCTAGTCTCCTATATTTTAGGGGAGAATATTCCACCTGGAGAATATTCTCTTTCAGATGACACTTCAGTTTGACTAGTTGAGTTGAGTTTAGATGTTGCATTGGGATCATCACCATGCAAAATTGGGATCATCACCATGATAATTCGACCTTGCCTTGGTATCATCACCAGAGTGGCACATTATCCTTGATTCCCTGATTTAACTCCTCACTACTTTATGTTCAATCAGTTAACTGAAGACTAGTTGACTAGTTAACTCAACTATGTGGCAGTTCACTCTCGTAACTGCCTGAGAGACTAGAATAGGTGGCAGTTCACTCCCATAATTGTTGGTGTGTGTCAAAATCACTCTAGACCACCACCATGTCACATTGGTTCACCTCAATTCAAACTCATTGAGTTATACAAAGTATATCATGTGTAAATTATTCATTATTCATAACGGTTAATGAGAATTTTTCCATTCTTTCTCTCCTTCTTCTTCTTTCTCTCCTTCTTCTTCTTTCTCTATTTCTCTCTGAAAATGTGTGTATTATTGTTTATCTATATCTATTCTATGCAATTTCAACACATTTACAAGCTCCACCTATCGAAAATTATTTGGTCTCAGCTAAGCAATGCAAGAAGGTCATCTCCCAAACTAGGAAATTCTTCCTCTTCATGATTCACTCTCAAAGTGAACAGAAGGTCATGGCCACATCCATGGTCTTTGCACAGGGATTCTCTATGCAACATAAGAAAGTGGACAAGGTCATGGAATAATATTGGGACATCTTCATCTCGCCTACTGTCAAGTCAAGCATTCAATTGAGATAACTCTTGGAACGTCTTTTCCTAATGGGATAGTGTATCGATTCTCTCTCTTGGAAAAATGAGGAGATCAAGTGCCAGATCCAAGAGCTACTCCAAAAAGGGCACATTATACCAATCTCCTCACCCTACAGAATCCCATTCATGCTCATACAGAATAAATACGGGACTTGAAAAATTTGTATTGATTATAGAGCTTTGAAAAAAATCACAATCAAGAATCATACCCAATTCCCCAAATTGATGACCTTCTAGACCAGCTCAAGGGCGCCAAGTAATTTAGTAATATTGGTATGAATTATTTCTACCACCAATTCCCCATAGAACAAATTGATATATGGAAGATCGCTTTCAAGTCTAAAGAAGGTCTTTTCAAGTGGTTGGTCATGCCCTTTGTCTTCAAGAATACCCCAGCCACCTTCATGGGTTTCATGGAAGACATCTTGTAGACCTTCACCAATTCCTTTGTACTTGTATATCTAGATGACATCCTCGTCTTCAAAAAGAGTTGGGAAAAACACTTGCAGCACATTCATCAGGTCGTCCACACTCTACGACAACACAAGTTATATGCTAACTTAGAGAAATTCTCCTTTGGCATGAACAAGGTACAATACCTTGGATACATTGTAGATGAGCATGGTGTGCACATCGATCCAGCCAATATCCATGTCATTCATACTATCCATCCCCAACAACACTCATCTATCTTCGGAGCTTCTTAGGCATCGCCAACTTCTATCGCAGATTGGGGTTCTCCCATATCGCATGGGCTCTCATCCAAGTGAGCAAGGGTGGTTGCAAAGTCAAATTTGTGTGGGGCAGATCATAGCATAAAGGTTTTGATGATCTAAAACATCACTTATGCTCAACCCCGACGATCGCCTTACCCGATCTGCAAAAACCATTTGAGATTGAGACCGATGCTTCTAATTATGTTGTTAGTGTCATTCTCACTCAGCACAGTCATCTAGTGGCCTATCATAGTGAGACACTTTTAGATGGCTTCTGTAAGTACCCCACCTATGAAAAATAAATGTATTCCATCATACAATCCTACCTCCAATGGAAGCATTACATTATAGAGAAGGAGAAAGTCATCCATACGGATCACAGGCCTCTACAGTTCATGTAGACACAAGGAAAATTGCAGAATCACTGCCATCAAAAGTGGTCCACATAATTGCAGTAGTTTCACCTCAACATTAAGTATAAGAAAGGGAGCACCAATCACATTGTTGACTGCCTTATTCGACCCCCAGTTGCATCACTAACCATGGTTCTTGACTCTTGTGAGAATGAGACCTCTAAGTAAACCCAACTCTATGAAATAAATCCCCACTTCGCTATGACCTACCAAATGTTGGGAATAGACATGGCCATTGTCGACTTCCATTTTCGATATGGATTGTTATTCCATCTGGGTCATCTCTATGTTCCTTCAAGCGATTGTGTGAAGATGAATTGGGAAGTCCACTACAATCAAGTGGCAAGACACGTTAGCGTGGAGAATTCAATGGTAGTACTGTAGAAGTATTTCTATTGGTCGAAGCTTCGACAGAATGCTAGTAAGTATATCAAATCTTGCACTAATTTTTCCATTTCCAAGTCATCCATTAAAAAATAACAACTATACACTCCTCTGCCTACTCCATATGGGACTTGGGAATCCATCTAGATGGACTACATGTTAGGTCTCCCCTCCACCAAGCATGGAAATCACTGTGTATTCGTGGTTGTTGATCGATTCTCTAAGATGGCCATTTTGACCACCTACAAGAAGAGTATCACAGTCGAGGCCACTGCCAAGTTCTTCTTCGAACATGTATGGGTACACTTCATAATACCATAGGCCATCATATCATATCAGGACAAAAGATTCTTAATCACATTCTAGTCGAGACTTTGGTCATTTTTGGACACCAAACTCACCAAATACACTACCTTCCACCCTCAAACTGATGGATAGACAAAGGGTGTCAATAGGATGATCATGCATATCTTGCACATGTAAAACTCCAAGAATCAATGCACATGGGATGAGAGCCTTCCTTATGTCCAACACAGCTACAACATAGCACTCCATAGCTTGACCAGCCACAGTTGTTTTCAGGTGGACCTGGTTTTCAACTATTGGGCTCTATTGATGTAGAATTTCCCCTTGCATCCACACCGGAAGAATATTCCCATTCTCAATTTGAAGCTGACAAGGCCACCAAATTTATTAAACAAACTCTCAACATATCCTCCAATAGTTATATGATATTTTACAAAAAGTCAATGTTGAGTACAAGCAGCACCATTATCAACATCGGGCTCCCCATAAGTTTCAGGTAGGCAACAAGGTTTGGTCGCATTTGCAGAAATAACACCTTAAAGGACCCCACTGGAATTTTCAGCCACTTAGCTATGGACCTTACACAATCAACAATGTTCTGGGAGACAATGATTTTGAGTTAAGTATTCCCCCCTTCCTTGGATCAAACTCAGTATTCAATGTGGACCTCTTTCGACCATATTTTCCACCACTATTGGACACATCAGAGGTGGAAAAGGATTTTACACTTACAGAGATCAACCCTAACTGCATGCAATAGGAAACCATTGATCAGATCATGGATATACAAGTTAAGGGCACCCACCAACAAAATATCCAACTCTATCGGGTTGTCAAAGCAAGGCAGCTATTGTACCAACACAAGTGGCTCACCAAGCTCAAGTTCAACAGAATTTTCCTCATTTGATGGGGGAACTCAAAGCAATGGAAACCATTGATACCTAAGGGGGGAGTACTGATCTAGGTGGACATTGGTGGCCTCCCACCTATTCCACTGGCTCAACATACAATTTCCATTTTGGTAGTTTTTCTACAATTTTTTGGGTCCCAAACTTCTGGGGTCATTTTGAGTCCCTATATGACAAATTTTTGATGTCGTAGCACCCAATATATATATCTATTTGGTTGTTCAAAATGTGTAATCCTCGGATATACCTTTTCGACGAGGTATCAATCACCCCAAACGAAGATCATATGAAAAAGTTACACCCTAGAGAAGTTGACGTATCAACTACCCCCATCGAGGCCCACAAACCTTTTAACATTTCATCTTTCGAGGTTAGTGTTTTGGATGTTTAGTGTTTTCTCATTTATGTTTTATGTTAAAAATGCCTTGGGAGACTCATTGTAATTAACTTCTTTCGAATGCACATATATGTCACATCTCCTCTCGTAGATAAACTACCACCATTCTAGTGAGTTCATTTCACTCTACATTTTCTTATACTATCTCTGCATATTTCAGTCTTTAATAGTAATTGAGTATCGATGTATCTTTGTGTTTCGATCTTATTTTTTTGCTTCGATTTGTTCCCTCATAAATCTGGATCAATCAATGAGGACATATTAAACCCTTTGATCCATTGTCTTCCCTAATCCACTTTATGAATGAGTGCACTATGAAATAACCCACAAGCTACTTTTAAAATCCCTTTTGGCTTATGGGTATTTGATTCATAAACGTTAGGGGCTTATAGCCTACTTTCTTCACCAACATGGATACTACATGGAATTATCTTTTGCCTGTGATCTCTATATTATATAGAGACCTATGTCATCCTGGTATCTACAAGGCATGTTATTACATTGCAATGTCGAGTGCAAACTTCTCTGGTCCATGTTCTTCTATAGGAATGTAAGTCTACAATATGACAATCAACCACCCACTATTTTTTAGTATCACCTACACACAAAATGACCAACTAAAAAGCAATACTTATAAGGACTCTAAGTTGACTTGTCAATTGTTAATCACCAATTAGACATACAAGGAATAGCTACTTTTATCTACTTCAAGGCTTGAGATCATTTTTAAATGCAATTCTATGTTTCAAGAGCCAATGTTAGAATGAGAGTAAGCTATTATACATGGTTCTTGAACCGAATGCTATTTGAGTCCTCTATTTTCAGAATATTTCCAAGATTTGTGTTCATTGTCTACCACAAGTATGTCTCAGTGCAATTACTTCATACAAAAATATGAGCATGAGATGGATGATATTCAATTCACTCAACCACATTTAAAGAACAAAGGTGAGGCACTCCTTTTAAACTCTTAAAGGAATATATTTTAATGGTATAGGAGAGGAATAAAAATTCCAACCAAGCAAGCATCAAACCTAGGATTGTCACTCATCATTATTCTCATGGGATGCCAAACTAATCAAATGAGATAGCTCCCAAGGAAGAGGACATCCATACACTTCAGGTAATTGCAAGAAAGGTGGCAGTCCAAATAAATAAAGGAAGTGTTGAGCATGGATTACCAATTCATTAAAACCATTCAAAGACTATTTCCAGTCACCCAATCTAGATACAGTCAAAGAATAAAACCCCACGATGTTGTCTAAGAATTCAAAAGTCAAACAAGAGATGGATCATTGAGGGTTGTTCTCCCAAGAAAAATATGCCCCACAATAGGTATATATGACCCATACAACTTCGTACAACATCTAAGAGGTTCATTGGAAGTGTATACTATATCATGGGATTTGTATGGCCATTAGGAAAGACAACATCCTAGAAAGGAGGTGAATCAACCCAATGACATATCCAAACACCTAGCTTCAAAAAACAATATTCACCCAACATGCATAAACTCTTAAAATTCCCAATTTAGCAACCCCCTACATAAATTCAATGGCTCTGCGATGGAAACCATTGGTCTTTGTGCTTGGAAATTCATCCCAAGATGGTAGTAATAGAATTTTTATACTCTTTGTTAGACAAGAAAAACCAATCAATGCAATAAACCTACTATCTTCATTAAAACTCCACTCTCTCACCAATAACACTCACTAGCATCCATCGGAATCACACAGTAGCTTCATTAGACCACATATGCAAGTTAACACACCAAAATAAACAACACACAAAGATGAATGATTTCCTATGGAGAAATTATTTACCTTGGAAACCAAAATTGGAAAACCAACATTCAATTGGCTTTAGTGCAACTCTTTATTATTCAGCAATGTGAAAATTATGAGCTCTTTGGTTCATATCCATGCTTCACATGGAAATATGGGTAGCATTTCCTTCACTCTCCCTAAAAGAACCCATATTCCTTTGTGGGGAATTGGGATAGAAGAGAATGGCTTAGCAAGGGGGTAGTTGTAAGGTCAAGCATTCCCAACACTTCAACTTCCCCAAGCTCATTAATCCTCTATTGTCTTTTCTCTTTATTACATTTGAGGAGAAGTCTCTTGCTTTTATTTTTTCAAATACATGAAGTATGTTTTTTAAGCACTTTTCCTTGTAACTTTACATTTCATATGTTATCCTTATGATATGATATTAATGCAAGGGTGGACATCAAGCATGATGGAATGGGACCCTTCGTGCCAACAATATAGTCTCCTTCCTCATTCGTAGCCTTTAACCTTACCTATGTTGATCATCATAGATCCTATGACGAGAGCCAATTGTCTTTGTGTGGATCCAATTCAAATCACACCTCCCCATTGGGAGGATTTTGGTCCTTAAATATTCCAAGGATAGGTGAGAGAAATTGCTCACAATCTTGTTCCTCTCAAACCATTTTTCCTTCCTTATAATTTTTCCTTTGAGACCTATTACCCCCTTAGTATAGGGGTAACCAAGGAGATCATGTCTCAAGGCCTACTGGTAGCAGACATGGAGTGTCGAGAGCCATATTGACTTGCATATCCCCGCAGGGCTCTTTTGAGCACTCAACACACCCTAAAATTCTACATCAAACTTCACTTTTGGGTACCACTTGATCTCTTTTGAATGTCTAATTCGATCTTATATGAAAATTTTACATTTTCTCATCTTCTATTTTTCATTTTAAGTCTTTCAAAGTTGTTTGGGCAAGTGAAAATCATCATGAATTAACAAATACTAACATTTGATTAAAGAACCGGGAGGACCAAAATAGCCAAGCCCCGACCCCTGTCGACAGATGACAATATTAATTACATGACAGGCGCTATGCAAGAAATGTCATCAATAACCGACCCTCATCAGTGTCAGGAAGTTTTGAAGAGAGTAAGCGTCACACGAGTAAAGGAAGGATATCGTCAATCATCGACTACTGAAATGTTATCCGCATCGGGGATTTTAGAAGACGTAACCTGCAAAGAAACTACACGCCTGAACAGATCCCCGATCGTCGATCCCCGATACCCGTCGACATCAGAAGTTTTCTAAGAAGGATACCAACGGAAACATACGCAAGGTGTCGTTGATCCCCAACCTGTCCGCTGAGAAATGTGACATAATGGGACATTTTAGCTCTAAGATACGCTAGATATGATGCATTTAAAAGGTTAATTGATTATAGGATTTCACATTAGTTGATAATTTGTGCGTAAACCAAAAGGACCGTTTAAGCCTCCTGATATAATGCATCTCCCTCCGTGCCTCCGCCATCAACCAACGTAGAATGTATTTGTAGATATTCGACGGTAGGTTGTTTTGAATTGCATCCATTACTCGTATTAACTGGTTGATACAACTGGTAGGATATCTCCCATTATATTGTTTCGAGTCATTGTGTATGAGCTCATTATGCACGCAAAGAAGTTTAGAGCACCCAGAGGAGAAAGATGAGCGATTCGGAGAAAGCTTCCAAGGTCCGGTGAGTATTAAAACAATAATTTTAGCAAGCACTATAGGTATGTATCGGCTTATGGGTGTTTTACGCTTCAATTCATATGTTTTTGTCCAACATTATTATGTACACATGCCTAAAGCATCGTTTTCAATTGCAAGAACAATGCCTCCGAAGAAACCCACCACCAGGAAATCCCCAAGGGTGCCAAAGCTACAAGAACCAGAGGTGGGAGAAGTTTCCTCCCCAACAGTCGCAAGGCAATTGGAATTTTCTCCTAATCCAATTCCCGTCATCAAAACATTTGCCAAGAAATATTTCGTTCATCCCCCGGCCTTTGGAGACATAGAGGTGAAAATTGGGACCAAGACAGTATTCCCGTGCTGGGAACAACTTTTCAAGAAAATCAAGAAAGAGGAGTTCCCCGAATATACCCCGCACAGTGACCGTGATACGAGAAAACTTGACGATGAAGTCCTCCTGAATGTTTATATGGCGTATATGCACATGGTGGCAAGCAAGACTCCAGTATTTCCTTGCATCGAGCTCCTAAAATGTCTTATTGACCACACTGATACACAAAAATGTTTGATTAATGACGATAATGGCAAGTGCATTGGAGTTTTCTTGCCATCAGAGGTTCAGGGTTACTACAAGATCAAGGAGTTGGAAGAGAAGCTGAGCACTGATTTTTTTGTGAGTTTCTATGCAGAAGACGACACCAGCAAAGTTATGGCGTCATGGTGGAGGGAAGACAAAAAATTCACAAACCGGACTTCCGGCTGGTATCCGAAAACCAACCTAAGGGAGCCGTACATATACCTGATGGATCTCCTCTACAGATTACATGGGGAGAAATATTTCTCCCGGTTTTCAGAGGCTTGGATGCCTCTAGATTATACGGTAGCCATTTCAGGAACAAGATTCAATTGGGGTTCCATCATCTCCAAACAGCTGAGCACATGCATACAACAGGCTCGGATGTCGAAAGAGGGAGAAACCACATCCTTTTACATGGCATCTTATCTATTGGATGTCGTCTGCACAAGAAATGCCTTCGCAGGAATGAACTTAAGCCGGCATCCCTCAGATTTCTCGGTCCATGTATATTTCGACATTTTGTGGGAGAACAGGTACAAGAAATCCTACTCTCTAATTTGAGATCAATTTATTGCACATATTCATTCTTTATTGTTCTGGAAAGAGTGCCCAAGGTTGTCAGACGCGGCTAAAATGATTATATCCAAAGCCGGAAACTGGTATCTAGATGAATGTGATGCCTATATCAAGGTGTTCAACACCATCAAAGAACCACATTTGTTACCTGTGTATGTTTCCGATCGATTGGTAGTTGGGGAAATATGTTACCAGACCATCCTGCAGGGTTATAATGCTACTCTAGTAAAAGATAAGAAGCAAGCTTTTATACCTTATGGGTCCCATGTTGGTTTCTACATGGTAAAATACATTGCTCATGCCAAGTAAGAAGGGTTAATCCAATTGGAATTTTGATTCCAGACTGGTCTCTTTCGCAAGCACGATCCAAAAGTTTTAGTCCCAAAGCATTCATCCCAAGTATCTTCCTGCTGGCCATATGCTCATGATAGATTTGAAGACAATATCTTCATCGAGAATGCTCAAGACTGGAATGAGGTGGTAACAAGGACAGTTATTCCTAAAACTACCAGATTCAAGGCCAGGAGTTGAGAGGAGAAAACAACGACCTTGGAGAAAATGGCTCAAGAAATTCTCAGGTCCTGAGAAGGAAGGGTAGCATTTGAACCAGGCGAAGAAATGGATGCTCCTCAAGAAACCATCGAAGCGGCAAAAGTTTCTCAGGTATCCCCGGTACAATTCAAAGATTTCCCTGAGGTTCAAGTTGTATAGGAGATGGCGGGACTGTATCAATAAGCCCAGTTGTTAATGAAGTGGATGCAAGATAACCCGGACCTCGTCAGGTTGCTTAGGCTTACAACCAATAGCCCAGAAGAAATCTCGTTGGAGCTAAGCAGCCCTGATTTCATAAACCTTGGTAACACCAACGAGTTAGAGGACCCAGAATCCACCACATCACCGGCAAGACCACTGATAGGCGGGATGACTCAACCAGAGACAGGTTGGGTGTCAGTAGAAACACATAAGCCTAATCCTTTGAGAAATATTATAACTATATATAGTGATGATGAGAGCCCAGAGTCATCTCATGACACTCTTGTGCGCATCCAAGAGGAAAAAATACCTAAGAAGAATTCTTCCCCTAAGCCTGAAGTTCAAACAAAGGAGGTCCCGCAAAAGGAAAAATAATATAAAAGTGGCCTTGAAACAAAGGGACCCGATACATCAGAAACTAGAGCAGATCTGAAGGACAAACCCGAACCGGATGAGCCAAAGGAAGAATCCCTGCAAAAGGAAATCAGCGGTTCTACGTTCAATGAATAAGTAAGTAACAAGTATGTGCCTAACGTCTCTATTCCTCCCAATACTCAGATCCCCGACAAGCGACAGGTAGAGGCTAGGCCTTTGAGGCAGAGCGAGGAAGCTCAGAACCCCGATCTTGAACAAGTATACAACACCTGTAGCCTGGGAAACACACTCACATGGGGTTATCGGCATATAATCGAGCCAGTACTCGAGGTAGCAGATATCTATGTGATCTCCTATGATCGAAAGAGAAATGCCATCGTTCAAAGGACCACAAAGAAGAGAAGGATCATGGTGGATCACTCCATCTTTGTTACTACAGAGGAGAACTTGATAAACACAGAAAATTCCCAAACATCGGAGCTCCTC
>ML782642.1:231048-248536 GCA_009831015.1 Picea engelmannii
ATATATATATATATATATATATATATATATATATATATATATATATATATATATATATATATATATATATATATATATATATATATATATATATATATCTTTTGTTTGTATGTTGTTTTCATGATTTTTGTTCTAGATAGATCTTTGCGATTTAGCTTTTTCTTTTTTTTGCAGTTTTTTTTTCCGCACTTTTGAAGGTTGTGATTAGCAAGACAATGGTTGACCTCAAATAATGTGACATAGTGAACTATGTTCCTAACTTATCACTCACAAACAACACAAGAAGAATCAACGAACCTATGGTCGCTTTGAAGAGTCCTCTATCCAACCTGTGCAAATGAATAACTTTGGAGAAATGTCAGAAGTGTCTGCTAAGTGGTTTGGTAAGACCATAAGGGAAAGTTGGAAAGTCAAAAAGGACTACATGAACCTGGAAGTCAAATCTAGAAAATAATTCACCTTAACCATCTTGCTTTGAATATTAAACAGACGTCATCCTCTCTCACTCGCTCGGGGAATTATGCCGAAATAAAAGTTAACTATAGAAAATGAGTGAATAGTAGGAGAGGGTATGTAGATATATCTGTCGGGGCTATATATGCTCACTGGCAGTGAATCAAGGTTTGTGATGTCAAGGTGACTCCGTCAGGGATATGGACGCTTGTTGTCAATGGAGCAACACCATAGCAAGTGATCAAAGGTAACTAAGGGCTTCACGCCAATGAATACTTTACAAAACGTTTGTCTAAAAGGGCATGAGTCAAGGTTATAGGAATGACGAAGGAATAAAGGTTAAAACCCCACAGGAAGACCTGGAAGCATCAACCGAATAAGTTCAAAATGAAAGGGTAAAAGAGGCGCATATTTAAGTTCTCCACCTGCTTATGTATCAGCTGAGACTGAGGAAGGAATAGAGATTATTCTTTCGCCCAATGAACCACCATTTTTTGAGCACTCAACACACCCTAAAGTTCCACGTCAAATTTCACTTTTGGGTAAGACTTCATCTCTTGTGAATGTCTAATTTGATCTTAGTATGAAAATTTTTCCTTTCCTCATCTTCTGTTTTTCATTTTAAGTCTTTCAAAGTTGTTCGGGCAAGTAAAAATCATCATGAATTAACAAAGACTAACATTTGATTAAATAACCAGGAGGACCAAAATAGTTGAGCCTCGTCCCCCATCAACGTTGGCAGACGCCAGTCTTAACTACACGACAGGCACTATGCAAGAAATTTTGTCGATGACTGACCCTCATCGGTGTCGGGAAGTTTTGAAGAGAGTAAGCATCGCACGAGTAAAGGAAGGATATCATCGATCGTCGACTGTTGAAATGTTATTGACATCGTTGATTTACGAAGACATAACCTGCAAAGAAACTACGCTCCTTAATAGATCCCTGATCGTCGATCCCCCGATACCCGTCAGCATCGGAATTTTTCTAAGAAGGATACCAACGAAAACATACGCAAGGTGTCTCCAATCCCCAACCTGTCTGCTGAGAAATGTGACGTGATGGGACATTTTAGCTCTAAGATACGCTAGATACGACACATTTAAAAGGTTAATTAATTCCATGATCACGCATTAGTTGCTAATTCATGCATAAACCAAAAGGACCGTTTAAGCCTCCCGATACAATGCATATCCCTCCATGCCTCCATCGTCAACCAACGTAGAATTTATTTCCATAGATTCAACAGTAGCTTGTTTTGAATTGCATCCATTACTTGTATTAACTAGTTGATACGACTGGTAGGATTTCTCTCGTTATATTCTTTCGAGTCATTGTGTATGAGCTTATTCTATGCACAAAGAAATTTGGAGCACCTAGAGGAGCAAGACGAGCGTTCTGAAGAAAGCTTCCAAGGTCTAGTGAGTATTAAAACAACAAATTTAGCAAGCACTACAGGTATGTACCAGCTTATGGGTGTTTTAGACTTCAATTCATATGTTTTCATCCAACGTTATTTTGTACACATGCCTAAAGCATCGTTTTCAGTTGTAGGAACAATGCCTCTGAAGAAACCCACCACCAAGAAATCCCCAAGGGTGCCAAAGCTACAAGAACTAAAGGCGGGAAAAGGTTCCTCTCCAGTAGTCGCAAGGCAATTGGAATTTTCTCCTAAGACATTGCCCATCATCAAAACAATCACCAAGAAATCTTACGTTCAGTCTCCAGCCTTTGCAGACACAGAGGCAAACATTGGGACCAAGACAGTATTCCTGCGCTGGGAAGAACTTTTCAAGAAAATCAAGCGAGAGGAGTTCCCAGAATATATCCCGCACAGCGACCCTGATACAAGAAAACTTGACGATGAAGTCCTCCCGAATGTTCGTAAGGCGTATCTCCACATGGTGGAAATTCGGACTCTAGTATTTCCTTGCATTGAGCTCCTAAAATGACTTATTGACGATGCTGATACACAAAAAAAAATTATTAATGATGATAACGGCTAGTGTGTCAGGGTTTTCTTGCCATCAAAGGTTTAGGGTTACTACAAGATCAGGGAGCCAGAAGAGAACCTGAGCATTGATTTTATTGTGAGTTTCTATGTAGCACATGACACCAGCAAAGTTATGGCATCGTGGTAGAGGGAAGACAAAAAATTCACAAACTAGACTTCCGGCTGGTATCTGACAGCCAACCTAAGGGCATTGTACATATACCTGATGGCTCTCCTCTGCAGATTACATGGGGAGAAAGATTGCTCCCAGTTTTCAAAGGCTTGGATGCCTCTATCTTATACGGTAGAGATTTTAGGCACAAGCTTCAATTGGGGTGACATCATCTCCAAACAATTGAGCACATGCATACAACAGGATCAGACGCCGAAAGAAGGAGAAACCCCATCCTTTTACATGGCATCTTATCTATTGGATGTCGTTTGTGAAATAAATTCATTCGCATGAATGAACTTAAGCGAGCATCCCTCAGAGTTCCCAGTCCATGTGTATTTTAGCATTTTGTGGAAGAACATGTACAAGAAATCCTACTCTCTCATTTGCGATCAATTTATCATGCGTATTCATTCTTTATTGTTCTGGAAAGAGTGCCCAAGGTTGTCACATGTGGCTAAGAGGATTATATCCAAAGTCGGCAACTGGTATCTAGATGAATGCAACACCTATATCAGGGTGTTCGGCGCCATCGAAGCACCACATTTGTTACCTGTGTATGTTCCTGATCGATTGGCAGTCGGGGAAATCTGTTACTAGACCATCCTACAGGGTTATAATGCTACTCTGGTAAAAGATAAGAAGTGGGATTTTATACCTTATGGGTTCCATGTTGGTTTCTACATGGTAAAAGACACTGCTTAGGCCAAGCAAGAAGGGTTAGGAAAATTGGAATTTTGATTCCAGACTGGTCGCTTTAGAAAGCACGATCCAAAAGGTTTAGTCTTGAAGCATGCATCCCAAGTATCTTCCTGTTGGCCATATGCTCATGACATATTTGAAGATGAGATCTTCACCGAGAATGCTCAAGACTGAAATGAGGTGGTAGCAAGGATGGTTGATCCTAAAACTACCAGATTCAAGGCCATGAGTTGGGAGGAGCAAACAACAGCCTTGGAGAAAATGGCTCAAGAAATTCTCAGCGCCCGAGAAGGACGGGTAGCATCTGAACCAGGCGAAGAAGTGGACCCTCCTCAAGAAGCCATCGAAGTGATAGAAATTTCTCAGGTATCCCCGGTACAAGTCGGGGATTTCCCTGAGGTTCAAGTTGTACAGGGGATGGGGGGACTCATGTATCAACAAGACCAGTTGTTAATGAAGCAAATGCAGGATAACTTGGACCTCGTCAGGTTTCCTAGGCTTCCAACCAATATCCCAGAAGAAAGCCCGGTGGATCCAAGCGGCCCTGATTTCACAAACCTTGGTAACACCAATGGGTCATAGGACCAAAAATCCACCACATCATCGACAAGACCACCGATAGGTGGGATGACTCAACCAGAGACAGGTCAGGTGTCAATAGAAACACACACGCCTAATCCTTTGAGAAATATTATAACTATATATAGTGACGATGAGAGCCTAGAGTCATCTCACGACACTCATGTGCGCGTCCAAGAGGAAAAAAGACTTGAGAAGACTTCTTCCCGTAAGCCTGAAGTTCAAACAAAGGAGGTCCCACAAAAGGAAACAGAAGCTGAAAGTGGCCTCGAAACAAAGGGCAAATCAATTTTGTGAGGAACTTCACTCTCGATTATGCAGAAATCATCAAACCCTTACAAAATATGATTCGCAAGGAGGGCAAATTTAAGTGGGATGATGAGCGAAAAGACGCTTTCAGCAATATTAAAACTGATGTATCTCAGGCCCATGTGCTACAAAGTCTCGATTTCAATAGGGACTTCTTCCTCTATACTTTCGCCTCCAACCAGTCGTTAGCCGTAGTATTGACTTAGAAGGATGATGACAACAATGAAGCTCTGGTGTCGTTCATGAGCACTAATATCCAAGGAGTCGAGCTTCACTATCATGTTGTTGACAAACAGACCTATGCAGTTTACAAGGCAGTAAAACACTTCAGGTCTTACATCCTCAAGGACCACACCAAAGTGATTTTGCCTCACCCCGTAGTTCAATCCTTGTTTACTCAGTAAGATATGAAGGAAAGAAGAAGGAATTGGATGGCAGTAGTCCAAGAATTTGATCTAGATATAAAACCTCCCAAACTTGTTAAGGGTCAAGGGTTGTGCAAACTCACGGCTGAAGCCCAAGACCAAGAAAATGAAGATTATGGATGGGAGAATGAAATGGAATTATGGTGTGGTGAAGCTTCATACATTTCCCCAAGACATAAATCTTGGTATAAGAATCTGACCTACCTCCTACACCATGGGGCCTGCCCATAAAATATCAACCCTAGGGAAAGGAGAGCTCTCAGGTTAAAATTTTCACAATACCGCCTCATAAATTCGGTACTCTTCCAGATTAATTATGATCGAGTACTCTTAATATGTCTCTAACATGAAGATGCAGACAAAGTACTGAAGGAACTCCATGATGGCCCTGCCAGTGGGCATTTCACAGGAAACACGACCGCTCATAAGATCCTGAGAGATGGTTACTATTGGCCCACCTTGTTCAAAGATGCCCATGCCTATGCCAGAAACTATAAAACTTTCCAAGTTAGCATCGGGAGAGAGAAGAGAGCGGCAATCCCACTCCATCCAATAATTGTCTCTAGGCCTTTTGAGAAATGGGGGTTAGATATCATAGGATAAATCACACCCAGCTCTTCAAAACAACACAAGTACATTCTGACTGCCACTGATTACTTCACAAAATGGGCAGAGGTTATCCCTTTGACTCATGTAAATGAAAAAGTAGTGATCCAATTCATAGAGAAAAAGCTAATCACGAGGTTTGACATCCCTTCTGTCCTGGTTTTTGACAATGCATATTATTTCTCTTCAACCCGACTGACGGAGTTTTCTTTAGACAAAGGAATCATAATTAAATACTGTGCAAATTATCACCCACAAGGGAACGGGGTGGCATAATTGACCAATAAGAACCCATTAAGGATACTAAAGAAGATTGTTGTGAATAACCAAAGGAATTGGCATAATCTACTCTATAATGCTTTATGGGTTGATAGGGTCACGCCCAAAGAAGCCATAGGAAATTCCCTGTACTTCCTAGTTTACGGATAGGAGGTTATTCTCCCAAATGGGCTTTATCTTCCATCTCTTCAACTATCCCAAGATTCCAATGGGGATCCCTCCTCGATCATACAACAAAGAATTGATACTTTGCTCATGCTAGAAGAAGAGAGAGAAAAGGCCAAGTCGAAATTCATAGCTCACCAACAGATGGTGAAAAGATGGTTTCACAAGCATAAATCCAAAGAGAAGGACTTCGAAGTAGGAGACCTAGTCCTAAGGTGGGACAGAGCAAATAAACCAAAAGGGAAGCATTCCAAGTTTCAGAATTTGTGGCTAGGACCTTTCCAGGTAGCTGAGAAGATTGGGGCAAGCACTTATCGGTTACAGAACCTGATGCCCTCCCAATTTCTTAAATATATATATATATATATATATTGTTTGTATGTTGTTTTCATGATTTCGGTTCTAGATAGATCTTTGCGATTTAGCTTTATTTTCTTTTTGCAGTTTTGTTTTCTGCACTTATGAAGGTTGTGTTTAGCAAGACAATGGTTAACCTCAAATAATACGACATAGTGAACTATGTTCCTAACTCATCACTCAAAAACAACACAAGAAGCATCATGGAACCTACAGTCGCTTTGAAGAGTCCTCTATCCAACCTGCGCAAATGAACAACTTTGGAGAAATGTCAGATGTGTTTGTTTAGTGGTTTGGTAAGACCATAAGGGAAAGTTGGAAAGCCTAAAAGGACTACATGAACCCGAAAGGAAAATCTAGAAAATAATTCACCTTAACCATCTCGCTCTGCAAATTAAACAGACGTCATCCTCTCTCACTCGCTTAGGGAATTATGCCAAAATAAAAGTTAACTATAGAAAACGAGAGAATAGTGGGAGAGGGTATGCAGATATCTCCATTGGGGCTATATACAGTCGCTGGCATTGAATCAAGGTCTGTGATGTTGAGTTGACTCCATCGGGGCTATGGAAGCTTGTTGGCAGCGGAGCAACACCATAGCAAGTGATCAAAGGTAATTAAAGGCTTCACACCAATGAATTCTTTGCGAAACTTTTGTCTAAAAGGGTATGAGTCAGGGTTACAGGAATGACGGAGGAATAAAGTTTAAAACCCCATGGGAAGACCTGGAAGCATCAACCGAAGAATTTCAAAATGAAAGGGTAAAAGAGCCTCACAGTTAAGTTCTCCACCTGCTTTTGTATTAGCTGAGCCCTGAGGAAGGAACAAAGATTATGCTTTCACCCAGTGAATCGCCATTTTTTGAGCACTCAACACACTCTAAAATTCTACGTCAAATTTCACTTTTGGGTAAGACTTGATCTCTTGTGAATGTCTAATTTGATCTTAGTATGAAAATTTTTCCTTTTCTCATCTTCTGTCTTTCATTTTAAGTCTTTCAAAGTTGTTTGGGCAAGCGAAAATCATCATGAATTAAAAAAGACTAACATTTGATTAAAGAACCAAGAGGACCAAAATAGTCGAGCCCCGACCCCCATCGGTGTCGGCAGACACTAGTCTTAATTACACGACAGGCGCTATGCAAGAAATCTTGTCGATGACTGACCCTCATCGGTGTTGGGAAATTTTGAAGAGAGTAAGCATCGCGTGAGTTAAGGAAGGATATCCTCGATTGCTGACTGTCGAAATTTTATTGACATCGGGGATTTACGAAGACGTAACCTGCAAAGAAACTACACTCCTGAACAGATCCCCAATCTTCGATCCCCGATACCCGTCAACATCGGAAGTTTTCTAAGAAGGATACCAATGGAAACATACGCAAGGTGTCTCTGATCCTCGACCTATTCGCTGAGAAATGCGACGTGATGGGATGTTTTAGCTCTAATATACGCTAGATACGACGCATTTAAAAGGTTAATTAATTCCAGGAACATGCATTAGTTTCTAATTCGTGCATAAACCAAAAAGACCGTTTAAGCCTCCCGATACAATGCATCTCCCTCCATGCCTCCATCGTCAACCAATGTAGAATTTATTTCCAAAGATTGGACAGTAGCTTGTTTTGAATTGCATCCATTACTTGTATTAATTGGTTGATACGATTGGTAGGATATCTCTCATTATATTCTTTCGATTCATTGTGTATGAGCTCATTCTGCACACAAAGAAGTTCAGAGCACCTAGAGGAGCAAGACGAGCGATCCAGAGAAAGCTTCCAAGTTCCAGTGAGTATTAAAACAACAATTTTAGCAAGAACTACAGGTATGTACCGGCTTATGGGTGTTTTACACTTCAATTCATATGTTTTCGTCCAACGTTATTCTGTACACATGCCTAAAGCATCATTTTCAGTTCCAGGAACAATGCCTCTGAAGAAACCCACCACCAAGAAATCCCCAAGGGCACCAAAGCTACAAGAACCAGAGGTGGGAAAAGGTTCCTCCCCAGTAGTCGCAAGGCAATTGGAATTTTCTCCTAAGACATTGCCCGTCATCAAAACAGTCACCAAGAAAGCTTATGTTCAGTCTCCAACCTTTGTAGACACAGAGGTGAACATTGGGACCAAGACAGTATTCCCGCACTGGGAAGAACTTTTCAAGAAAATCAAGCGAGAGGAGTTCCCAGAATATATCCCGCACAGCGACCCTGATACAAGAAAACTTGACGATGAAGTCCTCCCGAATGTTCGTAAGGCGTATCTCCACATGGTGGAAATTCAAACTCCGGTATTTCCTTGCATCGAGCTCCTAAAATGGCTTTTTGACCACACTGATACACAAAAATATTTTATAAATGACAATAACGATGAGTGTGTCGGGGTTTTCTTGCCATCAGAGGTTCAGGGTTACTACAAGATCAGGGAGCCAGAAGAGAAGTTGAGCACTGATTTTGTTGTGAGTGTCTATGTAGCACATGACACCAACAAATTTATGGCATCGTGGTGGAGGGAAGACAAAAAATTCACAAACCGGACTTCCGGCTGGTATCCGACATCCAACCTAAGGGAGTCGTACATATACTTGATGGCTCTCCTTTGCAGATTACATGGGGAGAAAGATTGCTCCCATTTTTCAAAGGCTTGGATGCCTCTAGCTTATACGGTAGCCATTTCAAGCACAAGCTTCAATTGGGGTGCCATCATCTCCAAACAATTGAGAACATGCATACAACAGGATCGGACGCCGAAAGAGGGAGAAACCCCATCCTTTTACATCGCATCTTATCTATTGGATGTCGTATGCGCAAGAAATTCATTTGCAGGAATGAACTTAAGTGGGCATCCCTCAGAGTTCCAAGTCTATGTATATTTAGGCATTTTGTGGAAGAACAGGTACACGAAATCCTACTCGCTCATTTGTGATCAATTTATCGTGCGTATTCATTCTTTACTGTTCTAGAAAGAGTGCCCAAGGTTGTCAGATGCAGCTAAGAGGATTATATCCAAATTCGACAACTGGTATCTGGATGAACGCGACACCTATATCAGGGTGTTCGGTGCCATCGAAGCACCACTTCTTTTACCTGTGTATGTTCCCGATCGATTGGTAGTTCGAGAAATTTGTTACTAGACCATCCTACAAGGTTATAATGCTACTCTAGTAAAATATAAGAAGCGGTATTTTATACCTTATGGGTTCCATGTTGGTTTCTACATGGTAAAAGACACTGCTCAGGCCAAGCAAGAAGGGTTAGGCCAATTGGAATTTTGATTCCAAACTGGTAGCTTTGGCAGGCACGATCCAAAAGGTTTAGTCTCGAAGCATGCATCCCAAGTATCTTCCTATTTTCCATATGCTCATGACATATTTGAAGATGATATATTCACCGAGAATGCTCAAGACTGGAATGAGGTGGTAGCAAGGATGGTTGATCCTAAAACTACTATATTCAAGGCCATGAGTTGGGAGGAGAAAACAACAGCCTTGGAGCAAACGGCTCAAGAAATTCTCAGGGCCCGAGAAGGATGGGTAGCATCTAAACCGGTGGAAGAAGTGGACCCTCCTCAAGAAGCCATCGAAGCGACAGAAGTTTCTTAAGTATCCCCGGTACAAGTCGGGGATTTCCCTGAGGTTCAAGTTATACAGGGGATGGGGGGACTCATGTATCAACAAGCCCAGCTTTTAATGAAGTGGATGCAGGATAAATCGGACCTCATCAAGTTGCCTAGGCTTCCAACCAATAGCCCAGAAGAAAGCTCGGTGGAGCCAAGCGGCCCTGATTTCACAAACCCTTGTAACATCAACGGGTCAGAGGACCCAGAATCCACCACATCATCGGCAAGACCACCGATAGGCGAGACGACTCAACCAGAGACAGGTCGGGTGTCAGTAGAAACGCGCACGCCTAATCCTTTGAGAAAGCTTATAACTATATATAGTGACGATGAGAGCCCAGAGTCATCTCACGACACTCCTGTGCGCGTCCAAGAGGAAAAAAGACCTGAGAAGACTTCTTCCCCTGAGCCTGAAGTTCAAAAAAAGGAGGTCCCACAAAAGGAAATAGAATCTGAAAGTGGCCTCAAAACAAAGGGACCCGATACATCAGAAATCAGAGCAAATCTGAAGGACAAATCCGAACCGGATGAGCCAAAGGAAGAATCCCTGCAAAAGGAAATCATCGGTTCTGCGGTCAACGAACAAGTAAGTAACAAGTATGTTCCCGACCTATCTATTCTGCCCAATACTTAGATCCCTGACAAGCGACAGGTAGAGGCCAGGCCTTCGAGGCACAGCGAGGAAGTTTAGAAGCCCGATCTTGAACAAGTATACACCATCGATAGCCTGGGAAACACACTCACATGGGGTGATCAGGATATACTCGATCCGATAGACGAGGTACCAGATATCTATGCAATATCCTATGATCAAAAGAGAAAGGCCATTGGTCAAAGGACCGCAAAGAAAATAAGGATCATGGTGGATCACTCCATCTTTGTTACTACAGAGGACAACATGATAAACACAGAAAATGCCCGAACATCGGAGCTCCTCGGCGTGGGAATGGCGATCTTAGAAGCCACCCAGGACAGAGCCAAATCAGATGAAACAGAGTTGGCCTCCGCCTGGAAGGAACTAGAACATTTGTGCCACCTAGCTGAATACTATCAGGGCACCACTCAAATAGCGGTTTACTTGAGGAGCGAGTTCGAAGAAGCCTACAACAAGTTCAATAAGGAGTGACACTCTTTTACTGCGAAGATTGTTGAATTCCAGGAGGATACTCTCATGTCACTCGCAACGCACAAGGACACGGAGTGGTGGCATGAAAGTGCACAGCAAGACATAGAGAGACTCGAGTACATTGATGCAGTTCAACAGGGTCGAGATAAAGAAGAACACGGCATCCGGATGTTGGGAAAAATCAGTCTCGATCGCATGAAGCAATCAGCTGAGTATTGGGCTAAGATGTCATAGGAACCACACCGAGACTTTCAAGAGAAGTGGGCCAAATGAGAAAAACATTGGGGTAAAATTGACAAAGCGATGAAGGATATTGGACTCCCCGAGTTCGGCACCCCCGACGACTTCACCGACTTGCGTGACGTAGTGGAATCGCACACCAGTAAAGATGCATTATGGGCCGAAGAGATGGCAAAAGTGACCAACACATCTCTAGAGAAAGTGAAAAGGTTTATGGAACATCTGATCAGAGCTCAGACTATGCTACAGCAGTTAAACACTAGTCTGGTGAAATATCAGGCGCATGTGATAGAGGTCAAAGGATTTTACGCGGCTCCGATGGAATAGCACATATTTCCATGGGCCCAAGCCTACGATGAGTTGCTTATCAGTTGATCAGAATATGAGAAAAGTCACCCTTTCGAGTGATATCCTAAGTTGACTATTAAAGAAATTGTTAGAAGAAGACACCACGTGGCGTATTTTCCTTTGCTTAAAATGCACTTAGCCGTTGTTTTCAGTTGAACTTTAGATTATAAATAAATACCTCGGTCGATTAATTAGAGTTCGATGGTTGTTGTAAGAACTCTTTCTTTCTGGTTGTTAAGAATTATTTTGAAGCTACTTTGAACTGAGAAGTCCTTCTGGACCAGAGACAAGTTATTTTCATCAAACGCATGTATGATTGGGCATGGAGAAGAACTATTTCCTATCATGTTTCATGATTGATGCAATAATGAGTAAGAGCTATTTAATCTATTGGCAAGTTATCTGGTGCAATATTTTGTTGTTCTTTACTTTAAATGATGAAGATGAATCGTTGTGATAACATGTGATGAACGATTATGGTAGATGAATTATTTTTCTTGCCATTATCTTATTTGCATATGTGTTTTATTTCTAATAATTATTTTCTCAGATAGTAATTGGATGCTCACATGGTTAATGTATTAGTACTAGGCCTGTGGTATAAAATTGTTGTATCCATGCTTGAGCAGCGGGTTATCCCAAGCTCAGCCTCTTCCCAGTAGTTTAATACTTAATCCTGTTGGTGTCAAGTTGGTTTATACTGGATTGCATCTCTCATACCAGTCCCACCCAAGAGAAAATACAAAAGATAATAGTCCTAACTGAAGGAAGAGCCTTCACAATAAAACACAAATCCCATCGATAATTTGGTTGGATCGCAAGATCTGGAGAACCATTCCACCATTAAATGCTACAGATTCTAATTGGGCCTCGGTGGAGGGTTTGGTTCCAACTATTGAATCAAGGGATTTAAGACCCATCAATAGGCCCCTCCTATTCATTGATGCACCACCATATGTCACCAGTAGCAGAGCATCATCCATCACACCAGCCTGGCCTCAAGGGATAGCAGGTCTTTCTTCATGAGGTAATAATTATGGTATTATGGTAAGTGTCACCCTAATAATCAAAGCATTTGAATATGTTGCAAAGAATTATTTCTTGATTATAGAAAGTTTGCTTGGAAATTATACTCTTCACCTTTTTTAACCTTGGTGGGTGTCATTCCATCCTAGTAAGTTAGTCACCCTCATGAATAGGGTGATACTAGGGGGTTCCTTGAAGAAGGGATTGAAGGCCCAGAGGGAAATGTAGCTAGAAAAATATAAAATCCAAATCATAGCCTTCTAGATGCTCACCCAAGAGGTCTTAAGAACAATGAAATATTTCTCCTAAAGGAATTGAAATACCTACAAAAGAAAACTCACATTATATAGATGTCTCGCTTGTTGAGGTGTGTACATGTATGTGGTGTCCCTTTATTTCCATGCATATGGTGTTGGAAGATTGGTTTTTGTCATTGATGTCAACCCTAGTCATTAGTTTTGGACCCCAATATTGATGAAGGTATTTGGACATGAAGGGCAGTTCACATGCAGATACAATACCCATGTATGGATAGTATACATCATGTTTTTTTCGGTGGTAGGTGGCACATCACGTGGATCCTCATGGTTGAGGAGAAATGAATTTTTGAAGATGACAAAGTGAATTGAAGAAGGAAGTACATGTCATCCCTGAAGATAATTGATGCAGGAGCATCATAAGCAGTCAAGCGAGCGTGAAGGCGGAAGACAGCTGGAAGACCACCAGCGCACGTTTTGAAATATTTTTGAAACATTAATTTAATAGTTAAAAGGAAGCATACTTGCATATTGTAAACAGATCTTGAGCGATTGCTCTCATCTATAAAACATTAAGGCATTTATGCAATAGTTAATGAAAGTAGGTAGATTTGAATGAATATTACACAGTTTAGGAGCATAGGAGGGAAAACTGACTATAGAAACCCTCACCTTTGTATCATTGTAACATTAGAGAGCATTGTTAGAGCATAGAGCATAGAGAAGAAGAGAGAAGTTGTAGTAGAAATATGTAGAGAAGAACCCATGTACAGAAGATTTTAATTAATATATGGAGCTTTGAAGCAGACTCATGGTGTTATGATGTTTCTGTGTATACATGTTGAATGATATGCTCATGGTTGTTTATTCTCTTTGTTATGCATTTGCTTTAATATTGTGTGAATGTATGATTTCATGTTGAATGTTTGAAGTCTGAGAGAGAAAGAATGAGTTTCAATTGTTTCTCTTCCTGAGTGAGAAGTTCCTTCAAGGAGTGCAGTGAAATCATCTGCAAGGAGTGCGTCAACAAGGACCAGAGTTTATCTCTGAAAGCTCAGGAGAGATACCGTTGTTCTCATTCCCGCAGAAGTGCAGGTGAAGCATAGAAGCCATGCAAGGTGTGTGCAGACTGGTTGAAGGCTCATAACTTATCAACCAAGAGGTGAATTGAAGGACTGATGTTGTAGGAGGGCGCACAGAGTCGAGAATTCAAATACTTGAAAGTATTTGAAGGATTGCCGCAAGGAGTGCGTGCAGGGGTCTTTTTCGAAGACTTGAAATTTCAAAGAAAGCTCAGAAGGGGTAGCGTCATTGAAGTGTTCAAAGGAGGACAAGGTGGAATTACGTCGAAGGGAGACAAGTGTCGAAGACATCCAGCAAAAGTTAAGTTCCAGTGGAAGAACCTTGATTTGTTTCGTGGAAGTTGTCCAGAACAAACGAGTGGTTGGAATTCTCCGTGAAGAATTCGCGAAGTAGCATGGACCATAGGATCCAGGGAAGTTACAGGGTGGTTAGAGGTAGGCAAGCTTTCCACTCTAGGATCCAGAATTAATGGGGACCATTGATTGTGTTTTACACAAGCCGTCATATCATTTCGGCATTTCGGGGATCCTAATGACAAGGAATTGAGTGCAGTGAAACGAAAGTCCTGAAATCATGAGTTGCGATAGGAAGTGATGTGGAGTTCAAGATTTTGGCACTTCAGGTGTCGAGAAACAGAAGAGATAGTGCTTTGAGAGCGAGAGTCCTGAAAACCTAGAAGAGTGGCAAGTGGCAGGATTCTACGTCAAAGGTAGAAAGCAAAGGTTGAAAAGACAGGTGACGCACTTGTCGCCAGGTGGAGTCAAACCCTGTTGACCATTTCGGGGTTCAGAGATCGAAGGACTAGGAGCCTTACATCTGGATTCACAAAATCATGAAGTCTGAAATCCCGATGAAGTGATAAGCCCGTTGGGAAGCCAACCTTTGTTGAGTGCATCGGAGTTCGAAAATTCGGGTTTCGGAGGTTGTAGAGATAGGAACCTTCGACAACAGGGATCGTGAAATCGTGAAACCCGAGGTCCCAAATTTGCGAAGGCCGCGATCCTATTTCGGGTTGGAAGATTTGGGTTGATGCTTCATGTTTGATCACGTGGCCACACCCATAAGGACCTGTGGTTACACAATTGTGTGTGAAAGGTATTTCTCGAGGGAAAACCAAAGGGTCAATTAGACTCAAAGGGAATACATAGAGAGATCCTGCACAGACCTCGATCCGAGGGTTTCGGGGTCTGCACCAGTTGTGGTATCAGATCTCAGAAAGAATCTTTGCTTTCTATAGTATAGAAAGGAAGAATATTTCTCAGCCATGCCACCAAGAAGAAGAGATAGACCAATGCCTGATCCAGCAGTGGAAAGGGAAATGCGCGAACTATGTGCTAGGCTTGATGCCATGGAGACAGCACAGAGGCACACAGTCGACACTGGGGATCTCAGTGAGGATGACAGTGAAAATGAAGCTGGACATGAAGGAGAATAACTTGCAGTCGAAGATGCTATAGATGAATGCCTATTCAAGGCTGTCGCAAGGATAGGTGCCAGGGAAAAGATGGAGATTCCCATGTATGAAGGAAACCTGGATGTTGAAGAGCTTCTAGATTGGATTAAAGCTTTGGATAAATACTTCGACTATGAGGATGTCGAGGAAGATAGAAAATTCAAACATGTTGTCACAAGACTTAAAGGGCATGCATCATTGTGGTGGGATGAACTACAGGCTGACAGACGTTGCAAGGGCAAGCAGAAAATCCAGAGTTGGGATAGAATGGTTGCGAAGATGAAAGCAAAATTCATTCCCAAGGATTATCAAATTACTCTGTTTCAAAGGATGCATAATTTGAGACAGAAGTTGATGTCAGTACAAGAGTACATTGAAGAGTTCTACAAGATAAACATTAGAGTAGTTCATTGGGAAAGCGATGATGAAAAGGTTGTCAGGTACATGAATGGTCTGAGATATGACATCCAAGATGAGATGAGCATGATGATCATTCAGACTGTAGAAGATGCTTATCATATGGCTCTGAAAGCTGAAGAAAAACTAAGTCGAAAGCAAGGTTAGAGAGGCCGAGGCAGAAGTCAATCCAGAGGCAAAACAATTGCCCAAGAAAAAACTCAAAGACCTCAAGAAGAGGGAAAGAAACCTCAAACTTAGCATGAGAGAGGAGGAATCTCACAGAGAGGACAGTATGCTGATAGAAATACTTTTCCTTGAACCAGAGGAAGAGGAAGAGGCAGAGGTGGAGAAATAAAATGCTTTACCTGTGGAAAAAATGGACATAAATCTTATGAGTGTCCAGATAGAAAGAAAGAAGGTGGTGAGACTCACATTGCCGAAGCACAAGGATGGAATGTTGAGGCAGAAGATGCTGAGGGCGGAAGATCACTGATGATGAGAAAATTTCTCTTAATGTTAGAGAAAAAGGCAGAGAATCCAACCCAAAGGAACAGACTTTTTCGGACTACTTGTAAGACCAAAGACAGGGTATGCAAAGTCATTGTGGAAAGTGGTAGCATAGACAATCTTGTTTCTACAGAGATGGTAGAAAAACTGGAGCTGGAGACTATTGTACATCCAAGCCCATACAGAGTTTTGTGGCTACAAAAAGGACATCAGGTAAATGTCACTAAACAATTTTTAGTTGATTTTAAAATAGGAGGATATAAGGATGAAATACTATGTGATTTCATTCCCATGGATGTTTGTCATCTATTGTTGGGTAGACCATGGCAATATGACAAGAATGTGATTCATGATGGGAGAAATAACACATACACCCTAGAGAAGAATGGGAGAACTCACATGTTGTTGTCAATTAAGGATAAAGAAGTAAAACCTGAGGTAAACAACACTGTACTTCTCATGAGTGGGAAGGAACTTCTTAAGGAGGTTAAAAAGAAGGAATATACACAATTCATTGTGGTCAATAAGCCTATAATTGTTTTGACCAGTACAAGAGTGGATGATTTACTAGAGGAAATCCAGGAGTTACTGGAAGAATTCACTGATATAGTAGTGGACAAACTACCTTGTTCGTTACCACCGATCAGGAGTATAAGCCATCATATTGATCTTATACCTAGAGCTAGTTTACCAAACAAAGCAGCATACAGGTTGACGTCGCAGGAAAATGAAGAAGTCAAAAGACAAGTCCAGGACTTAATGGACAAGGGATTGGTTAGGGAAAGCTTGAGTCCATGCGTTGTTCCAACAATGCTCAGCCCAAAGAAAGATGGAGGCTAGTGGATGTGTACAGACTCAAGAGCGATCAATAAGATTACCATCAGATACAGATTTCCATTACCAAGGATGGATGATTTGATGGATTGCTTGAGTAGAAAAAGATTATTTTCAAAGATTGATTTGAAAAGAGGATATCATCAAATTCGTATGAGAGAAGGTGATGAATGGAAGATAGCATTCAAGACAAATGAAGGACTGTATGAATGGCTTGTTATGCCATTTGGCTTAACAAATGCACCTAGTACTTTCATGAGATTGATGAATGAAGTCCTGAAGGATTTCATAGGAAAATTTGTCATCGTATATCTTGACGATATATTGATTTTCAATAAGACTGAAACAGAGCACTTGAAGCATTTGGCTACAATGATGAAGAGATTACAGCAAGAGAAACTACTGATAAACATGAAGAAGTCATCATTTATGAGTACAGAACTCATTTATTTGGGTTTTGTTATCTCTGTGAATGCGTTGAAGATAGATACGGAGAAGGTGGATGCGATTAAGAATTGGCCATCACCGAGAAGTGTGTTTGAAGTTCGAAGCTTCCATG